>DWQX01000886.1:0-34437 GCA_018245475.1 Pharmacophagus antenor
GCATAGTCATTGTGTAAAAGATAAGAGAAATGGTATTTAGACATTCAAAATGATTAGTAGATTACACAGGTGTTCATTTTGTTACGTTATCATACGCAGATTTAAAATATTTTGCAAATTATAACCTGTGTACAAAGTGGTCTTAAACTTTTGGCTGGCAGTGTATATACGGAATGTTGTAAGGAAATGTCTTAAAAAAATTTATGTCCGCTATCATATCATTGTAATGTATATCTCGTGGAGTAAAAATGTAGGGGGAACGTCGCACGCATATTTCACGTACGCGGTGTTCGTAACATGTGTGCGCGCAGCATTGCTGCGCGCACACATGTTGCGACGTAATATCGGGACGCATATTTGAATTGAGCAACCGTATAAGTTTTCGTTATAAATAAGTCAACAAGAGCACCATTACCCGTATGTCGGTGTCAATCGGTAGTTTCAAATTTTATTTAGTAAAATACTACGAATGCAATAGTCATTAATTTCACAAAAAAAAATTAAATACAAGTTATGTAAACGAGCACGTGATGTTTAGTGAAAATCGCCGCTCATGGGCAGTAGCTGCCTAATAGGCATTGACAATTGCAGCTTTGCCGATGTTTGAATAAGGAATAATCTCCTTTATTGAAGGTTGGTACCCAAGTGGTATTATTTCGGAACTTTCGTTGGCAGTTACTGACGTCAAAAATTTACTGCGCGTTGTAAGTTGCCGTTGCAGAAGAAGCGCACAGTGGAATATTGCTAATCATGTAGATACTGTTAATTTTGAAGTATATTCATAATATAAGCAAAGTTTATAGGTAAAGGTACACAGAAATCATTTTTTATGTACCGTTAATTTATAATACAGATACGTTTCACAAAATGAGTTTTTATATACACATCATTCATACAAGATGATCATGTATATTTAAAAATCGTTATAATACGTGCATATATCACAGCAACACAGATAATTATCCAAAATTTGTTGTTGCATTATAAATTTAAACTTTTTATATATATATTTATAACACGGGACAAAATAATATTATAAAATAATGGAATACGTTCCAGCAAAAATGTGTGACGCAATTCTATGTCAGCTAGGACTGTATAGTACATTTAATACTTTCACTTTGTACTATAGAGTACTGCTAAACTAGTAGCGAACATAACTGTCAGACCCTTATTGTATCAAATGAGGTCATGTGTTCGCCCATTGGCGACAAAAAAAATATAGATTTGGAAAGTTCCTTCCGACAGACAGTTACATTTTTCCTGTAGAGTTAACTAGTAAATTAAGAATGAAATGAGATGAGATTCAAGTATGGGATGAGAATGTATGTAACGGTATATAGTCTTTTATAAAGCATAGGTGCAAATCTACGTTTGAAGGACTTCGAAAGCATGAATTATTTCGAATGTCAATACAGTACATCTTTTTAATATCTATTTTTCTCTTCTTTTTCGACTTTAAAATTTAAGACATTGCAATGTTATTTTGAAAAATTCTTTTATTCACATTATCATTTAAAAGTTTTACTGCACAAATTGGAGGCTATTTCATGTATTCCCTTTAAAAAGTTGGCATTCTGCCGATCCTATTAGGAACAAGCCGGCATTAGCTATCACCATGAAATTATTTGAAGTCGTAAAGTTTCTAATCATTTTCTTATTTGTTTGTAGTAATTCTTCAAATTATATTTTTTTTATCGGTTTTACACTTGACCTTGTTTTTACCAGATGTTAAGTGACAATGAGACCGTACATGGTAAAGAGTGGGTCCGTCCAGAATATTTCTTGCTCTCACATGTATGACTGCCGGAACACAGCAAATGTTGCTATTGCGGCAGATAGACTTTGAGGGTGGTAGCTAGACAGGTGCGGTCGAAAAACCCTACCACCATCCAGACCACTACTCCTGTGTTCGGAAATCGAACTCAGGACCTCCACCTCTCAAGGCAAGCGGATAAACCACTGCGGCACGGAGGCAGTGAAGTAATGCAGAAAATAATGATTTACAAGCCACCCTTAGCTACTGATATGGTGAAAAAACTTGAGACATTTATTTATTTACCCTGTGTTGAATAAAAATTTAAATCCTGCATAAACAATAGTCGTTGAGTTGGCTGGAACTGTACCTAAGTCAATTTAATAATAAAAAAAAAGAAACAGACTGACAGGCAAGGAATTTTTCGATACGTTTTCGGAATTATTGTATTCATGTGGATTAAGTGAAATTATATTACTTTGGCATTACAAACATACACTTCAATCTTATGTATTTGTGTTGATTATTTGTAATTATACCAAACTGCAAGAGATTGTAATTGTTGATCAATACGTCACAGTATTACAAGATAAAGGATTATAATTTCTTGTGAATGTTTTGTATTTAGACTATTAACGTATACAACAACTTTTAATAGGGAAGCGGTGAATTTTTCAATTCGTACTCGAATCGCCTTGCCCCAGCCGGCACGTTTAATTAAGGTAATCGGATGGATCCGTCCGTCGTTGCGCAGCGATGCTCCATCGGGAGTATATGTAGTCTGTCGAAACTCGCTGTTGATGATGTATGAAGTAATATACTCGCAATTGACAAGAAAATTTAGTTCCTTATTTTTAAACCTGAGTTTATGTTAACAATAAATGATTCACTTCCAATTATATTTCTTAAGGTATTATGGCTTAAAACTGTAAATGCCATGTTCATATCGATATATACTATGCATTCTTTCATTATAAAAGTTTATATTTGAAGCTTATTTTTTCTAACGAGAACACCTTAAATAAAAAATAGTTTGCGTGTATAAATCATTCAATTTAGTATAGTATATTATTATATTCAATTTTTAGTAGGGCCTTAGATCAGTGGCGGTACTCCCACACAAACTCGAAAGCTTAGCATACCCCATTTAAGCAATATAGTGCAGTAAAATTAAAAAATTATAATTGCTACAAGGTCTAAACACCAAAACAAAAAAATGGAAGCATCACCTGTTTTATTATATTTTTTTTGTAGATGTATATGTAAGTACAATTTATATATATTTAAGCCCTGTAAGGATGCTCCAGGTTTAAATATCCCTAGGTAATAATTATTAATAGTAATATAGTAATATAATTTATAGTATCTTATTAGGTTTAATAGCTTGTTTTTAAATACAGCTACGTTAATTTTGATAAAAGTAGCAAGTTTCGTTTGAAATATAACATAAAAGATTGTAAGTTTAAAAGATATTCGTACGTTCACTTTGAATCATCTGTATAAACACAAAATGTAATTGTTTTATACAAGAGTTTTAGATTTACAAAGATACGTACATATCCATAATTACCGAAGTGTGTCTGACTATTACGTTAAAATAATTAATCCACTGAAACAATTTTGAACAAATTAAAGGGATACATGGACCGAGGTCCTATTATCTATTTACGAGAAGAATAAAGAATGCTTTCTGGAGGAAAATACTTGAAAAATAAGAGATGACGCTAAAGTGTGAGGTAAAGAAAACATACAATATATTTGGAGAGAAATAAATAATGCTTTTTTATTTTCTACTTTCGAATTTTTGACATATGGGCTGCATTATTCGAATTCCACTCAAATAAAGCCAAGCCATGTGTATGCAAATTATTTCTTATTTTTGTATATTGTTTAGAGAAATAAATTTATACTGACTTATAACACTGTCATAGACTAAGTAATTTATAAGTAATACTTTAACATTTTAATACTTATTTACATTTAATTATCCTTATTGTTTTATGTATGCTAATGTTGTTAGTGAAACAAATGAGTAAAACTATTACACTGTTCTATTCTTTACAAATATTTAAATTCTAAATATTGTAATTAATACATTGTAAAAGGTTGACTCTTTGACACATGCCTAGTAGGAAATTACTATACATGCGTCAAAACGTCAACCAATAGAACGCTCTAATAAACAGTAACGAAGCCGCAACAGATAAAATATATGCGAATACTGGTCGGCTACATTGTTTTTTTTTTTTATTTTAAGGCATCGCTGTTACTCCAAAAAACAAAAAGGTTTAAATAATTTTTAATCAACATAGGAACTATGCCCATAAAATATATAATGTAATATATTTTTAAATTGTAATATGAATATTAGGGCAGGGATGTTAAAGTAATTAGTAAAATGCAACTCTATTTGCACCTTCCCCGTGCGTGCGTGCGTCCCTTAGGCACGTGTCTGCAACAGGGAAGAACCCCACGCAGTGCCCTATAAAAATAAGGGAGTGCCTGTTATAATTATTACTGAACCACAGGGGTAAAACGATTTGGATCACGGGAATACCGATCGCGACCATATCTACAATTATCATATTGATTTATACCTATGCGGTGCAAATACCTTTAAGTGTTTAATGTAAAAATGTATTTATTATGTAATTAAATAATTAATTATAATCACATAGGCAGAGGAAAATAAGTCATTCAAGAATCGTGGCTCCTTAGCACTATTTATTATTATAAAATATTAGTTTATTGTGAGAAAATACATGACACTAGCCTAGAGTGCCAATTAAAATACTATTACTGTTCAAGTGTTAATCCTTAAGAGGTTATGCGGGTACATTCAGCATCGTTTTCAGAGGAGGCAAAAGGGCTATGTCGTTGCACTCAAGCTTTATCAAACATTAAACAGGGCTCTGGGTTTAATCGAATGTACCAATTAACATTCTTAACTCAGTAACTGCATTGCGCGGTGTTTATATGTGTGCGAGTGTGTAGCATATTAAATTTTGGTTTTATTTATTTTATTTTATACGAGAAAAAATTTAAAATGTAGATATTTAAATAAAGCAATTAACTCCTTTAAATAAATACTTGTGAAGAAAATTTATAGTTAATTTATTCATGTCATCGTTTGATTTTTCTGTCTTTCATTATCTACTGGACACAAGCTATCCAATGCGTGCTAACCAGTAAACTTCTGTTTAATTTTTACAAAAACCACATAATGTTATATATTGTATTTGAACGCGAATGGGAAAACTTAATATTAATGTGCTATTACAAACTGAAAATAACACTACAATACAATAACTATAAAGATAAGGCTATCGTGTCCCTGCTTTCTTAACTCGCTAAGCAATAAAATCGGTGTTGACATCACAATCGCTAAATAAAAGGAAATCTCTGAAACATTATGTCCAAATAAATTATTATCATTTAAAATTATAAAGAGATCATTTAAAAGATTGTGATATCCTGTGCGTTATGAGATTTAGTTTCGAAGTGTAAAGTTTTTTAGTTATTCAAAGTTGATCGCTCAGAAAAATCAACTCCATGGAGGAAAGTTTTTATTTGTACCTGTTAATTTGAATGTAAAAAACTAAAGAAACCTGAAACTAAAAAGAAAACAGTTTCATATATATTTTTCGCTGTTAATATAAACGTGGCTCGGTTATTTTAAAACATTTAAGTAGTCCAATAAAATTAAGTCTTCTAGGATTATCCAGTAGAACGCTTCTTTAACAATGTCCTATATATGACTAGTTTTATAGTTTTGTTAAAGCGAATGTGATAATATTTAAACCTTTACATATTATTTTAATTTAATTTATAAAAAATGTCTTGCAAAATTTATGGACCCATTTTTATCACATTAGATGTCTGTTATAATCACTAACATTTGAAATCATAATTTATTGTAGCAGCAAGAATTTATAAGTGACTACTAAGGCTTTCATTTTGGAATGCATCCCGCTATGCCGACGGCTATTAAATATATTCAATAATGCATGTTGTTCACGTATATGTACTTGAATATGTTTAACACATTACTAAGTAACAAATTTAGTAACAAATATTGTTGGCGTGTACGTGCCACGATGTGTGAAACATTTTCGATTAGACTTTCGATATACGATAGAGTAACATAACATTTCCAGGAATATTTTAGCACTATACAGTGAAACATTAATGAAGTACACTTTATCGAGGTAAATTATTTAATCCAGTTTTTCTTATTTTTTATTATACTTTATAATAAGCAATAAGGTATTTTATTACATATTAATTCGTTTCATACAAAAGTTAAAATTTATGTAAATAACTATTAGATTCACTGTAACTATAAATTTAACAAATTGTAAATAGTGACGACAAGTTTCAACACAAACTATCAGCTATATTAATAAATTTTTCCGTCGCTTAAATCAGAATAATTTCGGGATCAATTTCTGCCCATACCTACCGTTAAAAATAAAAAAAAAAGAATTATCACTCTGAAGTTATGCGCGGTACATATATCTTCGTTCTTGTCATCGGAAAATAAGTTGTTTGTATTCAAGTCTGAACACTTTTGGATAGTACTGATTCTAGACTCATAACGTTTTTACAATTTTATTGCTTTTATGAAAATTTTCAGTCTAAGCAATGCTTATTCTAGTACATTAATTTTTCCTGCTTACTCTCCAAAAGCTTCACCCTCACCAGGTGTGAATGTGTGCCGCACAATTTTTTTTCTAACGGATTTAAAGTAGTGCGATGCCAGGAATGCGCTTCCAGGAATAACGTAACTGGCTCTATACACATTCTTTGTTTGAATTTTTTCTATCCACCCAATACAATGGTCACTGGACGGCCAAACTCACCCTCATTGTATTTGATTACGCTGTTCTATTTATGACCAAACAATGCTTACATGCCAGTCTTTTTATTTTATAGAATATTCACGTTATCTGTCTTTGTTAAGCTGCGATCGACGAAACAGCTGTTCGATGAAACTCGATTCGTGTTTGTAGCTAATGGAGCGAATGTGCAGTAAATGTTACTCAATATGCTTTTATAATTCTTGTGTAATAATGTATATTTTTAAAAAAAAAATACATATTTTAATTGCACGTATAAGGCATGTACACAAGCGTGCCGCGCAGCGCGCTTGTGTTGATTCTTTGTAATTTTTTTAGAAACTTTATAAACAGCTGTTTTGGAAACTATTATTTTTTATTAAATGTCGCCTGTGATCTCTTTACCGTGACAGTAAAGCTAGATGTCAAATTTTCGTACCCTGTTTAACGCCTCTCAGTCTATATAGTGGTTAAAGGTGTAATAAAATAAATATCTTATTATTATAAATACTATTAAATTTGCTAATAAAAGCGCCTGTTATCTACGGACATGTATAAGTACATAAATATTCTGTAGCAGAGCAGTTCAGACCCCTAGGAGATATATTATTTTCCGAAATGTATACTTTGCAAATTAAGGTGCTATACCTTTAATCATAATTAAAAATAGTCTTATTTTTCATTTGTACTAACAGCAAACATAAAACATAAGTATTTTATTACTCATCGATAATTTTGGTTTAACGTTTGAATTGAAAGACGGTATCATCTGTGCTGCAAATGTAGCGCTGTAAGGGACGGCGCCGGCGCCTGCGCTTCGGCTTGACATCACAATGCTATAATTAGGAGTTTACTGTTTAAAAGCGTGACCCCCAACTGTCTATAGCAAAATACAATAATTGTATAAAATTTGTATTTACTTTTAGTAAATTCCTGCTATTACCAATTAATGCACAATATTTGCTGTAATAAAAAAATATATGTTATAAGATTTTGCTTTCATAACAGCAATGTAAATGTAAAAAAAGTATTTTTTTTAATTATTTTTTTTATACTCTATAAAAGGCTTCTGTCACATTTACCTATTGTAGGCAAGTTGGGAAGGGACCGAAAGGTAACTACTTTGATTTTTAGGTGGACATTGACCGAACCTCTGTTTATACGACGGATACCTCCTTTGTTTAGTAACTCTTGCTAAGCTGCTATTGAAATTTTTTTGCACATGCGCTTATAACTCAAGAGAAAGATGCAAATTAAATTAAAAATAACAAGATTATCCAATTGTCAAACTGTAAAAGATATTTTCCGCTGTTATCGGGTTGTTAAAATGATCTATGGTAAATAAAAAATTATCTGATGACATGATTTGTTGCAGAAGGAGGGCACACCACAAGCGCACGCATTTCGTCGAAAATCTTTTCGCAAACCGAGGCCGTGTCATTGGTGCCACCAGCCGGTACACAATGAAGGGTCCTGCTGTAGAGGTGAATGTAAAAATTACTTTTAGTATAAATTATTTTTTTAATAGATAGCGAGGTTCATACATGATGTATATTAAAAATTTTACTATACAAGATATATTATTATAATTACATTGTTAATAATATTTCTGATTAAATAAATTTAATTTAATTTCTTGATATCCCCTATGTTTAATCGATTTAACATCGAACTGTCGAAGCTATAACATTTACTGAGGATGCCAAGTGTTGTGGCGAAACGTGTTGAGATTGTTAGTCGTACTATTTGCGATTAGAAAAAGGAAAAGTTAGCATATTAATTTTTGTTTTAAATATTCATGGAGTTCCGCAAAGTAACGTTTGAATCAATAAATTATATGTTTCGGATATTCTAAGAATATTGTTCAATATTATAAGTATTGTAAATTCAGTAATGTTATTCTGTATATATAATAGTAAAATATTAAAAAATTAAAACAATATTAATGTATGATAATTTATGTATTAATTGTTACAGTATGCAAATATATCTGTCACTCAAACTGCGAAAACAAGGTAAGGGCACGTGATCCTTTATTATTTTAAATTAAATTAGTTACAATGAACTCCGGTTTTGGTAGCGCCATCTGTTAACGAATTTATAATATTAAAGTTAGAGGGCTTATAATTGTAACTTATGATTGGATATGTAATCGCTTGCGCAACGTGCTAATGTTATAAAAAGTTTGAACAAATATGCCTAGATGGCGCTGCATGAACGTACATATCTATATTTAGTTCTGTGTTATCTTACAAAGTTTATTTTTGAACTATAAACGATATTTTAAATATAAACCTTGATTGAAAGGCAAACATCTATTTTTGGAGGTTAATATTTGTAGAAAATAGTGATTATTCTGTTTCCTGAAAATGTTTCTTTCAAGTCATTTAATAATTTTAAACTTACCAAATTTTTGAATCAATAAATAATTTATATATTAAGTTAAAATTAAATTAATTTATTATCCTTTATCACGTGTTTGATGTATACTATCTTTTTCTATGTTATGAGTTATTTTTTATGATCTACTTTTAAATTTTTACACATAAATACCGTTCGATGAGATATAATTTTGTAGGATTAATCTTAAGATAACTATCGTTTTCTAAAAACACAAAAGAAATTATGTCCGCTATTGTACTGATGTATGCACTCCAATAAGGGGCGGGCTTCGCTGCCTGGCCCTTTGGGCTTTGGAGGGGGCTGGAGGGGGGTTTGTGGGCGCTCGTAATTTTCCCCGCGAGGGAAGTCGGCGGAGGCACGGGCGAAAAGCAGCCAGAGGGATCCTGCGTTTGCGCTTCACCACCCGGGTAACGCCAGCGTGATCATTTGCCTCGTCTTCCGTGGACGGAAGACCTAGGCGGTCCACCTCCTTGTCGGAGGTACTCTACGACACCAGCCCTGAATAAGGAGAGCCAGAGCGGGACCGGGTCGGGGAGAAGAGTGGGAAGGCCGTCTCTAAACGGCCCCTGCAGGGACGCGCTTTACGTGCGGGAAGCGCGCCACGGTTGGGGCCGGAGACGGGGTCGGCAGAAGACACACGACTCAGAAGCTCTGAGAACCTGGTACTGCGGCCAGGCATCAGGGAACACCTCCCTTACGGTTTATGAAGTTCGTCTTCGCGGACACGGACATTGTGGACTTATCTATACTACACTATACTACACAAGAACACTGAACTGCGACAGGTACGGACAAGTTCGGACAAGTCCAGACAAGTTCTGACACGAACAAAGTCGAACTCAAGGCCTCCTCACCTCCCCGCGGAGTTGGGGAAGGAGGAGTTACGAAGTCGGCGAGGGAGTGTGCAATATGCCTATTGCGATTGCATAAACCATATCGAAAGCTAACTAAAGCTAGTCAACAGATTGAAACCCAGAATTTAATATGCAGCGCCAGTTCTCAGAGAGTGGGTTGTCGAGCAATAACTGAAAGCAAAGGATAAATATCAGCTTGAAGTCAAAAGAGCTCAAACCGTAAGTTGGAAGGAGTTTTACAGAAAACAAGAGCATGAAATAATGTGGGAAGGAACATATAGCGTGATAGGCCGTACAACTAAAAAACAGGAGGTAGCCCCCCTCATACAGAACGGAAAGACACTAGAAAGCGAAGATTCGGCTCAGCTCCTAGTAGATAAGTTCTCCCCACGAGACAATGAATTGGATGATGACGAAGAGCACAAAAGCATAAGGACAAGAGCAATGGACCTAAACAAGGTATCGGGGGAAGAGTTACGTGATCCTTTCTCAATTGATGAGTTGGTGCGAGCACCACCGGGCTTCAGCCCTAAAACAGCTCCAGGCAGAAATGGTCTCACAGCAGACATTTGCATGACAGCCATCTCTCAGGATTATGATCTCTTCCTGTCTCTGATTAATAAGTGCCTCCACCATGCACACTTTCCAAACAAATGGAAGGAATCAACGGTGGTGGGGCTTAGGAAGCAGGGAAAGGAAGACTATACTCAACCTAATTCCTTTCGGCCCATTGGGCTACTTCCTGTAATGGGATAAATGTTCGAAAAAGTCATCATCCGAAGAGTTATGTACTATACGGTGCCTGTGATCAGACCCAAACAGTATGGTTTTTTGCCGCAATGGAGTACTTAGGACTCCTATGTTTTGATGAGACTCATAGAGTCCCATCTAAGAGACAAGAAACTGATTGTCCTAGTTTCACTCGACATAGAGGGAGCCTTCAACACCGCGTGGTGGCCAACTATTCGCTGTAGGGTTACAGAGACCAACTGTCCAGCAAACTTACGACGACTAATTGACAGCTACTTCAGCAGCGGGAAAGTCCATCCCCTGTACGCGGGGACTGAACACAGCCATATAACTACCAAGGGATGTGTACACGGCTTCATAAAGGGCCCAATTTTCTGGATCTTGCTGCTGAACTCTCTGCTCAAAGAGCTGGCAGCCCGGGGAGACTATGCGCAGGCGTTCTCGGACGACGTTGTCCTAGTTTTTTCAGGAATGCAATAGAGTTAGACAATCAAGTCAATGCGGCACTCAACATGTCATGAAGTGGGGAATCAAGAACACACTCAAGTTTGCCCCCCAAAAGACACAAGCGATGCTTATAACTAATATGCTAAAATACGATTCCTCACTTCTAAATATGAGAGGGAGACACATTGACTTCTCAAAAGAAATAAAGGTACTTGGCTTAACAATACACCGAGGGTTAACCTTCAATAGACACGTCACGAATACCTGCCACAAAGTCCAAAAGATCTATGGACAGCTCTTGAAGATGGCAAAAATCCATTGGGGCCTAAATCCTGAAATTATTAGGACAATATATACCGCTGTGATTGAACCTATAATCACGTGTGGAGAGAGCATAATCATAAAAACCTACAAGACTGTAACACTAAACTCGGCTCTACTATTGGCTGGGCTGCTCCCCCTAGATTTGAGAATCCGGGAAGCAGACTTACTTTATAAGATCAAAACAGGATACTCCCAAAAAATAGTAGATGATCGAAGTATAGAAGAAAAAGCCCAATTCACAATGCTACCACATCCCGCCACACAGAGAAGCTTGCAGTTTACACGCTTGGAAGACACTACAGAAGCAAATAAAGGAGATAAAGAAAACGTCAGAATATACGACGGAATATAGATGGAAGTAAGATAGAAGGAAAAGTTGGAGCAGAACTAACAATATGGAAAGGCAATAAGGAGATGTAAAGAAGGAAATTCAAACTCGAAAACTTCTGTACTGTTACCAAGCGGAAATGCTGGCACTCTGTGAGACAACAGAAATAGCCCTACAAGACCGCGCAAACAACTACAAAGTCTACAGCGACTCAAGATCTGCTCTTGAGTCTGTAACCGAAGGGGTAACCTCCATCGCTTAGCAATAAGGACCAGAGAAAACATCTCTCAAAAAACCGTAGTAGGTAAAACCTGTCTCTACTGGATTAAGGCCCATACAGGCATGGAGGGAAATGAAAGAGCATATGAACTCGTTAAGGAAGCAGCCCTGAAACTAAAGAAAGCCCCGGACTATAACAAATGTCCTATTTCATTCGCCAAGCGGCAGATCCGAAAAATTCATTCTTCGTGAATAACTAAATACCACAGAACACACCCTCCAAATTTATCGCTTTATGAAGCAGTGGTTTAGGCTTTACGTCGATATATAAATCAGTCAAGTATAATATATAATTGTAAACGTAATATAATTGAATACGTGAATAGCTCACGGAGTACCAGATTCGTGAGTCAGTATCAAATGAAGCTGTAATAGTCGGCGAAAAGACTAACAGCGAGAAAATCTTCGAACCCTGCAGCAGCTGAATCAGACAGATTTTAAATTTTTTTATGTACAGATAATTTGAAAAAAAATTCTTATAATAGAAGATACTACCAAAAATAATTACAAATATTTCTTTGTTTTGTATACGTAACAAAGGTCTATTAATATCGATTTAGTTCATATAGAATTTTAATCGATTTAAATTTCTTTAATTTGAAAACAATAGAAACGAAATCAGAATTCTTTATGAATTTTACAAGTTAATAAGTATATCTTAGAGCAGCTGTGGTGAAGTAAATTTTGGTAGTTTCGATGGTGCGAGTGTAGTAGAGTCAGGTGCAAGGGACCGCGGGCGGACAGCGGTGGCGGGCGCGACGCGGTGAGCGCGGTTCGGCGCCCGCACAGTGCCGTCGCGCGCGCCGTGCGGCTTACGCGCATGCGAAAACTTTGTACTTGCAACATCTTACAGCAGTTCGCTTTAAATTGAAAATATACACAGACAAAAGCTCCAGTGTATCACAGGAGTTTAATAACAGTGATTTATTTGTAGATTAAAGTTGTACACTCGCAGCAACATTTGTGTCGACTTGGTCGTTATCGTAAATATATTCGTGAAATGGACTATTAAGTACTGAATATGTACGTAGAGTTTAAAAGATAGCTTACACGATGTCCGGAATGTAATATTATTAGTTTGTATAGATATTTTATTACTGTTCTTCATTAATATTTGTAATAGTACATGTGTATTTTCGGTTACAAGAACTTATAGACACCGAAATATCACAAACCCTACGTTTGTGATGTTTCAGAGCCAAGTGAATACCAAAGAGCAAATAAATTTACCGTAAGAACTAATCAAGATAACTTTTTGCTATAAGAATTATGATTTATAAAAATCATATTACGTAGAATATTGATTTACATATACAGAATATGAGAAGAGTGTAATTTTATTTCGATGTTGTTTAAATTAGGCAAGCCGTACAGTTTTTATGTTGGAAATAATTTTCATGTAACAAAAAATACTAACGATGAATCTGAATGTTTAATTTCTCCGTGAACAAAGGTATACGAACTCTTTATAGACCATAAACGCTAAAATATGAAATGCAAATCACCAAAACATACATTTCAAGGTGACAGCGATCTTTTTTATCAAATTGTAATTTGAATGCGTCCTGATATGACTGCCAATGGCAAAGTAATGCGATAACTCTGTTATGTTTTGTGGATTTTATCGATAACTAGGTTTCTTGAGTCACGTATGGCGCAATAGTTGTTAATTGGTGCGCACGAAAACCACTAATCGCTGTAATATTTTTTTATGTATAATTACTAAAATTATATACCTAAAAACATCTTACTCTTTTTTCCGAAAAATATACTTTTAATTGTTTCATAAATAACTCTTAAAATAAAAGTCAAATTAGTGGAAATGTAAAAAAGACGATTAAAATGTGCTTGTGAGGAAGTAACATAAAATCTATGTAGGAAATTAATTTCCTCAAAATGTACCATAACGAACGTTTAGGCAGCTCCGGTAGTACATCAGCTTCTTCTGGTGGTTCGGATTTAAGGGTATGTTATTTATTTTATATATTTTATTATTCTAACATTATTGACTTGCTATTAGTTTTAAAGCAGTTTATGGTTATTATAATGGTTACATTTAATCACGAAGAAATAACTAATGAGGTGCTACACTTGGTCTCAAAGTTCGGCAACACTATTGCGACTCTCCGAGTGGTGCATCTGTCTATGGGCGACGGTGGTCACTTTCCATCAGGTGAACCGCTCACTCGTTTGCCTACTTTTAACAAAAAAAAACTAAATAAAGATATCCCTTTTTTGTTAAGAAATGTTTAAAAGTTGTCAGTACACTTTTACATCAAATAGTACATTTCTTATTAAAGACTTGGGGAAAAAAGCATTGGGGAGTAGTGTTTCGTTTGCTTTGCTTGTGTCGAATTATCCGTTACGACTTCGTTTCGTTATATTTATCACATCTAAATGGCT
Organism: Pharmacophagus antenor; assembly: GCA_018245475.1. Taxonomy (NCBI): domain Eukaryota; kingdom Metazoa; phylum Arthropoda; class Insecta; order Lepidoptera; family Papilionidae; genus Pharmacophagus; species Pharmacophagus antenor. Next base: position 14,383 of record DWQX01000886.1, read on the forward strand.
AAGTGACTTCTCACAAGTTTGTATATTTGAAAAGTTATTAACTAGTAAGTGGATTAGCAATAGATAAGTGCTAGAAGCGTGATTTACTGTACTGCTCCCCCCGCCAACCCTTCCCGACTGCGTACGCAGACCAGACCAGTTCAATACTCTTATACAGGAGAAGGCATTTGCTCGGCGAAGAAATAAAATCGCAACAACTCGACTAGCCTTTGAAACGCGCGGGTCAGATGACACAGGCTCCGGCCCCGTGTGCGGCCGCACTTGTTTCAAGTTCCCACCGTTCAAGTAATGTCACTGAAAATGTCAGAATTTAATCTTACCGTGAATATATAAACAGTTTAAACTTCTATGATTCTCACTGCTACATGACTTACAAACTTATCGTCTATTTTTTTTTATTTCTGTGTCCCTATTAAATGCATCCAACGTAGCAGAGAAATCAACTATACTACTAAAAAAAATAATCATGTTTCATTGAAATTAAACACTCAGGAAATCGATTTTGCAAAGAATTTTTGTCATATTAGTGCACATTTATGATTAATAAAAGCATTTGCTTAAGTAAAAACAGTTTATACTTTTATTAAGATTGAATTATATTCAGTGTCGAGAATGTAAAATGAAGCAAAACGAACGAGCGAGATCAGAAACGCTTTGTGTGATTCAGTCCGAACCTGCGCGTGTTTGGAATGCATCTGCGCCGACTTAATCTCAACGCTGACAGTAACACGCTTGCTAGACTTATGCATATTACTTATCCTTACAATTTAGGAAAAAAAAACTTTGTGTGAATATTTTTTATGATTGAACATTGTATGTTTTCGTAAACCTTAACAAAGTATTTGAAAATATCACTTTAATAATATTTTTTTAAACATTACCGTTTTAAACATAATGTGCAAAAGGACTTGAAAAAAATATATATTATGTTTTATAACTATTTGAAAATATTGGCCTGCACGAATCATTCATATGTAACTAAATAATATTTTACTGAAACAAAACCAACAGGATTTACTAATATTTTTATTATTTTTCATCCAGTCATGTTAAATACGTCGAAGATGTTTGTTGGAACATGGAACTGTTTGTGCAAATGATACTTATAATTATACTTATATGACTAAAAATGGACATTGGTAATATAACAATCAACAATCGACAAAACATCAACAATAAAAACTAAAATATAAATAAACGATTTAAAAGAAAAATTTTCATTTTAATGAGTTAGATGTGCTTGATGAATTGACAGCAAATTCTCAATATTTGACTGTAAACTTATGAAACCCTATTAATTTATTCGGTCAACTTGTACTCCCATCTGGCGTTCCGTGGTCCCTGGGGTCCTAACCGGACCACTTTGGGAACCTTTGTACTAGATCACATATGCAGTTCTGGCTTAATGTACAATTCATCTAACTGTTAAGAACGTGTTTGTTGTGAACTTTCAGTTATAATTTTTTTACGCATTTCTTTACAAGAAAGAACCTACATAAAACGTATCACTTGTAGGCGTTCTTTTTGTGTACAATGGAACTCTTTTATTAACATTGATATAACGTGGCTTTAAATTAATCACCTGGTTTTATTACAATTCTTTGAAAGATAAAAAGAGCTGCTGCTGCTGCTGGGTTCGGTGAAAGATAAAAATATTAAGCTGTTAGCGATACGTCGCAAGAACTTTAACTTTAAAAATGATACGCATCATCTGCAATTCGCTAAAGTTTTTAACGATTGGGTTGAATTTTAATCTTGTGTACGCTGATTTCCATTGTATGATATGAGACTTGAAATAATGTAGTTAAGTGGGGTTACAAAAGGTCCGAGCAACGGAGGTTAATAAATTAAAAAAATAACACATGTTGAAATAAAGTGAATAATGTACATAATAAACAATTGTAAAAAAATATTAACTTAAATACGAATATTTAATTGAAAATATATAAATAATTTTATTTGTGCTTACGAAGCTACAAAAGACATCCGGAATGTTACCTGCAAGTCCATAATACTTTCTTTGTACGGCCAAGACAATTACTTATTTAACAGGATCGAAAGGCCTAAGTTGCAACCGCTTTGACTTCATTTATTTGTTATTTGTTGGTCACGTTTACATTTCGGTGCAGAGAATTTAATTTTTTTTTTATTGCTCAATCTGTATTGAAATATCGCCCAGTTTCTGGGTGCGGTGCCATAGCGCTGTCGTGGTGATTAATTAACAACGACCGGTTCGGAGCATGAAAATATTAGACGTTTGCAGACTTTTCAATGTTACCTGTTTCGGTTTTCCAATTAGAAAAGATATTTATTAATAAATTTTAATGTAAGTAAATGCTATATTTTTTATGACAAGTAAATAGTATATTTTTTATGACAATTTAATTAACATGAATTACTAGAATTTTCAAATGATGACGGCTATTCTGGCGTAAATTTAAAAAGACGGCTCTGGAAACGGTAGGATTACTAGTGAATTTTACATACTTGCATCAAAATGATTTAAAAATACTTCCGTGCACGGTTTTCTTCGTTTCGCACAAAGATATATTATAAGCGAACATTGTAAAGCTCCGTTAACTCGACCACAGAAAGTAACAGACATTTTGACTTAACCACAACAGTGGTTTGTGTGCTTGTATCAATTCATTTTACAATTGACAGTAAGAAAAATTTAGTACTAACAGATTTCTCAAGACCTTAGACATATTTAGATTTATGCTTAATTATTAATTTTATGCCAAAAAAATCGAACCATAAACAACAGGCAATGTTTTTTCAAAGTATAAACATTGTAAATTACAAAACAGTCAATAATTTACAGCCATAAAGCTGTCTTTATTAAAATTGTAAGAATTTGTTTGTAATTATATTTAAACTAGAAATGAATTGAAGAATAAAACATTCACTTAACAAAAATTTTGTATCGGTTTACTGATGTATTAACTGGTAGTTTTACATAGCTGTCTTTATTTGCATGAATAGTATGCCGGAGATTCGATTTATTCTAACAACATTAAATTTAATACCCATAGCACGTCAGCAACTTGTTGATATTAAGGAATTGTTTTTAAGCAGTGGATTTTAAGGAATGACATTTGTCACGGTCACCATCTCTTCTGAATCCTTCTCCTGTATCATCTCAAATATATAAAATGACTTTGAAACAAGCTTGTTAACTAAGATTATTTAGCCGAATGTTTAAAGTTATAAGTAGGTTATACTTATACAGTCTAAGTAATTTGAATCAAATATCGTAAACAAGAAATTTACACTAGATTTATAAATGCGTCATTTTAACAAAACAACGTCCATTTAAAAATTTAGTGTCAGAATTTTGCAGATTTTTCATCCTTTATAGTTTTTTTTATGAAAAATGAAAATACTGGGTGTCTGAAAAGAAAGGTGACATTTGTTTTGGTTATTGCGTTAACGCAACTATTCTGAGGAGCGCAGGGGTTATGTCATTCGGTAGCCTAACTTTTGGGAATTTAGTCGCTATGGAAAGTTTCTCGAGACCGAACCGCACAGTATGCGAATTTTACAAAAACTGTAATGCAGCTACTGTAGCGCGTAGAAATTTTGCAATATTCATCATATTCGACATTTAAATTACGCGCCAAGCCCTAAACTCATTAATAAATGAGTCAAAAAGTTCGAAGACACCAGATTAACGCTGGAAAAATCAAAATCCGGACGTTCAAGGTCTTCGAGAACGGTCGAAAACATAGAGTGTTTCTCAATCTGTTCGTGTCACAAACCTGTCGATTCGGAAGCCTGCTGATGCTTTAAATGTACATAGATTGTCGTTGTTCCGCATTTTACACAAAGATTAAAGCTGCACCCCTACAAAATTCTATTAGTGCGAGAATTAAAGACTCAGGATGCTGAGTAGAGGCTTGACTTCGTAAATCAGATGATGATTGAGCGCATTTCAACGTTTACCAAAATTTTCTTTTCGGATAAAGCTAATTTCCATCTCAATGGACATGTAAACAAAAAAAATTGCCGAATCTGGAGTGCAACTAATCCAAAACACAAACATCAGAAACCCCTACATTCGCCTAAAGTGACCGTATGGGCTGCAATGTCGGCGCGAGGGATTATCGGCTCCTACATTTTTGAAGGAGAAAGAGGTCGCATAGTTACAGTGAACTCGAACCGTTATATGGAGATGTTAGACAACTTCTTCGTGCCAGAACTGCAAAACTTTCCTGGTTATAACCAAAGAACACGGTTTCAGCAGGATAGAGCAACTTCACACACATCCAACAGGTCTTTACCACGAGTTCGTGAACATTTTTCCTGGCAAATTGATATCCAGAAGAGGTGACATAAATTGGCCTCCACGAAGTCACGATTTAACCCCTATGAACTTTTTCCTGTGGGGTTACGTCAAATCTAAAGTTTATGCCAACAAACCAATTTGGCACAATTAAAAGGAAATATCCGTCACGGAATGGCAGCCATCACGGACAATATATGCCGAGACGTCATAGAATATTTTAGAGCTCGATTGAATAAATGCCGTGAACGCAACGGTTTACACTTGGACGATAGCATGTTCAAGAAATAAATTCCCAAAAAGTGTATTTTAATATGTAACAAACATTTTTAAATAAACTCCTTGTTTAATTTTTTATCGATTTTTTAAATGTGAACTTTCTTTTAAGTCACTTTGTATAAGCATAAATTAATTTATTAAATTACTATGGCTTCGTAAAGAAAACCATTAAAAAGTTTCCTTAATGCTAGTGTTAAAAGGGAATAGATAATAGAAATATTCTACAAGATAAATGCAGAAGATCGGATGGCATTTTATCTTTATGTCTTCGGCTGTGCTTTACCACGCCTGCAGTATTCCATGATCGTGTTACTTTGTTACAGAGTTTCATTCCAATTTTATATTGAACAGACTCCATGAACTAAGCTAGAATCTTAAAAAAAAATCAAATGAGACTGCTTTGGGTGGTGGCTTTCGAAATGGTTTATTACAACGTGACAACATATATAATTATGTCATTGATTTTCTTTCAGGCTTTGTTCTTATTGTTATTACTATTTCTTTCACAGAGCCTCTTTGAAATCCATCGCTGGTTTCGTGTATTATATAAATTTTATATATTTAATCATTTTTATTACATAAATCTACTCGTAACAATACAAGAGTTAATACAAACCAGAGAGCAGACGTTTTCATTAAAGTTTTTCAGATATCTGTATCATTCCATGTATAAAATTTTCATATTTTTTCATTTATGTTTAATTAAAGTAAACTGTGTAAAAAAACATTGTTTAAGATTATAATATCAACTTTAATAATCAAAATTTTGTTTTGGGAAAATTCGCATCGGCAGATTCTCTCTCGTTAAAACAATAAATCTCTTTAATCTAGTACATAGATACTTACATTTAACTACTTATTACTTACACTTCCAGTAAAGCTAGAGAGATCACTTTATTTAGTATTTTGATTAAAGTTATTTATACTCTATTTTAAGAGTTGCGCCAGTAACCATTCCTCTCTTATTAAGTCTAATACTGTTTGAAGATTGGTTGCCGTGGGTTTTCCGCCAAGACTCATTCCGTTTTGCAGCTCGTTTCAGCAAGCGTAATTTAAACTCTGTTCACTTTGAACAAATTTCAAAGAAAAGTTGGTTTTAATTGGAACTTCTAGTAAATGAATGAAATACACATCAACAATTTTTTTTATTAAATATTTATACAAATAAGTAATTTCTTAAAATAAGAACGTCCTTTTTCTTTAATTTTTTTAATCTTTATAAATCTATTTCTTTGTTTTGTTATATAAAGTCTATGATTATAATAAATAAATATACAGACAAATGTTCTGTATATCATAAACATTAAAATATAAGTTAAACATAAACACAAAAACTTTAATATATTTACAATTTTACAATTATTATTACTTATAATACTCACACCTATATTTATTTCCCTTAGGTGAATTTTGAATATAGTACCCTTTTTCAAAGAAATTATGGTTACGGCAGATTAGAGAGGTACAGGTACAATTGCACAAAGATAAAACAATTTTGTAAATATTACAAATAAATCATACTCTTAATTATTTGATTCAAACACCAAAATTAATGTTTGTAAGCGTTAAGCCAACCGATTCGGAACTAATAGACCTTTGCTGTTGTTGAACTTATAAAGCGAATGCTGTTTGACAGTCCAAGTAACGACCGCTGCAAGTATGATACGAACAAAAGGATTTTCTTTGTATTTATAGTAAAAGAAATATATATTGCAGTAAAATACTATAAAAAAATTTAACGACTTTTTAACAAACGGAAGTGATTATAAAAATTATACATCTAATGCAGTTGTAATGGTTATGCCTCTCATATTATTTCGTACGCCTAATAAAGTAATGACTGCACATAAAAATACCCATGTATTAGAACAAAGTTCGTAAAGAATAATATAGTCTCGAATTTTTTCAACCTTTTATGTTAAAACCTTTTTTAATATGCCAGGAATTTATATTTTTTTTAGAAAATATTTTTTTTTATTAAAAAATCAATAATGAACTTTGCAAAATTTTCAAATTATGCTATATTTTAAATGATGTATCTACAGGATTCAGAAGATTGTAGATTTTCCTAAGATAATCCAATGATGGCTAAATAATTTTAATCCAGCATTTCCGTACAATATATATTAAAAAATAATTATTCCTTTTAAATATTAGAGATAGTATTACAGATATTTTTACTAATATGTATTTGGAAGGTGTTAAATACTGTATCTAATGTATTTTATTTTCTTCGTATTTTCATTAATTAGATATTGTACATAATTATTATTTTGTATCCTAAAAGCTTTCTCGTGTATTGCATAAAGAATAATTACATGATTTATCAATGTCAATGTAAACTGCAAGCATTCTAGTTACCAAATTTTGTTTCAATTACCTGAACTTTAATTTGACAAGTTTCATTTCAGAAATGCTTAAGAATTAATAAGTATTATTACTAGAAAGGCGTTATAGTTTATATTTCTCAATCATTCGCAAACAAAGATAGTCGGCGATATATACTAGTACACAGCTTCAGAGAAACAGATTGGCCACATCTACAGCATTACAGTACGTGATAGCTATTGACATCGCTTCTCGTAACAATCACTTTTCATTCCGTTATTTTAAAATAACGTGACATGAAATTGTTATTAAGAAGCCAGTTCACAAAAACAGCAATGGTAGCGCTCTCGTAGATAGGACACGATTCGCCGAAATTCTGCTCACTGTTCGGCGAAATTTAACGGTTTAGTCTTCCGGGAACAATGTTTCAAAACAAGAGTAAAAATGTGCTATTGGACGTTATTACAACACGGCAATGTTTTTACATAACAATTTTTTAGAATTGAGATTATGAAAAACTTAAAACTTGATTATTAGTAGAAGAGAGAAAAAATTAAATATATATTATGTTAAAAATGCTGTCGGTGTTAGTTATACCGTTAGTTATAATTATAAAAATATGTTATAAATATGTTAATGGTCTCTGAGCAATTTATAATTGGTGTATTAGAAATGTATTACTGCTGCAGGACCAATTTGTGTGCTTTCCTTTAGAATTTTTGTCAAATAAACGGAATCAGTAACAATTTCCTACGTCTCGTATTAAACTTAATTAGAATGTTAATTTCATTTAGGAAATACTTTAAATTTCATTTTATTCGATAAAATTGACAATAAATCTTAAAGAGGCTTTATACACATGAAGCGAGGACTTCTATGTATAATTTTAACATGGCCCATTACCAAGAGATGTATGGGAATTCTCCCGTACATACACTTTACACCAAACTGACCGACATTAAAATTCACCCGTGCCATATTGGAGCTACGTTGTATCGGGCAAACACAGAAACAATGAAACACTCGCTACACATAATACCTTTAATATCAATTGAGGACTGAAATTTTATACAATGGTCGCCTGTGTCCAACTATGTTGTAATTGGTGGCCCTGAACATGATATCCATCAAAGTCTCACATTTATTCCTACGCTCTAATAGACGTTGCTTACCTTTGTTCTTTTCTATTGTTTATTCAGCGTTGGCCCGATTTAATAAATGATGTGCCTAACGGTCCAACGAAAAGTATTGTTGGTAAGTTGGGTACACGTTAAGTAAGAGGAATGGTGAAAAAGTGAATTTACATGCTGAATTAGGGAATCATATTTTTTTAAGTTGCAAAAATATAGCGATAGTTTGACTTTTACTAGGCGTGATCAAATCTTTTAATGTTAAAAAGATTTATTCATTTACATACCCTGATATTATAAGAAATAATTAAAACTTGTTTATTAATAAAGTGATTTAAATTAAAACATTTACTCAATTATATTATATTTGTACCATTGTGTAAATATACGCAATATTAATAATATCATATAATTCTGATTTCAACTGATTTATCGATACTATTTTAAATACTTATGACATATGCTCCTAAACTTTCTAATAAGGGTATAGGCATACTCGCAGGCACATACACACACAGCAAATAGCTAAACAAAGCACTGAATAATTTAGCTATTTTGTTTAGTAGTGTTGGAGTATTTTGAAAATAATTTTACTACACAAAGTAGCATTTCAGTTGTAAGACATCATCAACATAACAAAAGTAATTTACTTTTACAATACCTCATTGTCGACGTGTCGTCGGGATAATGGTATGTGCAGTAAATAACTTAAGCGTCTATAAAGAAATATAACGGTATTTGTTATGAAAAATATTCAGCGTTTGCGAAACGAAAAGAAATTATTTTATTACATAGCTAGGTGCTATGGTCGCAGCAACAAGTTATTTCGCTGCTGTCCCTCGGGACATATTGACCCACATAACGGAGCACGAGGAATATTTGTTTCAGGTGTCAGCTGCTATTGAGCTGTCAGAAATTCCTAATACTGAGGCACTAACAAATTCACGTAATATTGTAAGTAGTTTTTACAACACCTATATATACTTTTATCTTTACATGTAAAATTCAAACTCCTGACTGATTCTCTGACTGATGTTTGACGTGTAATTTGGAGGGTGTTTTCTCTGTTTTACATGCAGGTGTTTGAATAAGTGACAAATGTTTTAGGTCTATTTGACATCAATGTTACTAATAATTATATTATAAAAAATAAATACACTCTGATAGTACAACGTTCACGAGTTTCAACTAGGTTCCTAATAAAGTATAACAATAATGATTTGCGTAAATATTTATGTAAGCAACTATTAAAAAGTACTGGCGAGAAATTGGAGAATTCATCTTCTAAATATGTAAATATTGATTTATAAACATTGGTTAGCAGGTACTTCGCGTAGGTGGCGAGTAAACGATCAAGATTCTCCTAATCCCGTCTAGTCAAACTCGCTCTAGGGAAACTAAATTCACAGCTAGGATACAAGGATGTGCTAACACAAGTACAAACATTGCCGCGTTCACACTTTTATAACATAGAGTTGCATTCCAATCCATTTTCCATTTCCTGTTTTTTACGTAAATATTTGTTAACCATTAATAATACTTGCCCCAGCACATCGGTGGAGAAATTATTTGTTTGAATGATTATTGTTATCTAATAAATAATGACATTCGAAAGCAGAGAAATTGTGATAATTAGTTGTATATTGTTGTTGCAATTAATAACGAATAATCACAATTTCATCTATATCTTTTCACAAAGTTATGAGAAAATGTTCATTGGAAAATTATTTTTTTTATTAAGTCGCAATGATGCTCAAGATATTAAACGTATTCGCTTAAAATATTTTTGGCTCTCACTTAGTATTGGTTATGGATGGAAGTAGGGTTTTTAAACCCTCCTGGTTCGCTACCACGCTCAATGTCAATCTGCCGCCATAACAGAATTGCTGCGTTTCGGCAGTCATACATGTGAGAGCCAGATGTATTCAACATCTTCAACCTCATTGTTATTTGAAACCAAGTGTAATCGTGGCCAAGTGTCAGCTGATAACTGATAAAAAAACATGTGTGACTGCCGGAATATAGCAATGTTTATATTACGGTAGATTGATATTGAGGGCGGTAAGTAGCCAGGTGGGTTCGAAAAACCCTACAACCATTCATAATCTACTAAAGTGGCCCCGAAATAGAACACAGGACCACCGCGTTACAAGGCAGGTGGTAAACCATTGCGCCACGAAGGCAGTCGAAAATACTGTTTATTGTAAAAGGGGTGATTACATATTGAGTTTAAAATAGCGCAAATATCACCTTATCTCTCAATTCAAATATATTGTTAATTTTAAAGCCTTTTAACTTACAATTTTCAATTTCCAATTTAATAGACATTTTAATTAGAAATTAGTCGCTTCGGTAACTCTATCCTTTTTTGAAACAAATTGCTGACTCAACCCGCATTTCCAAGACTTGCAATCAATTATACTTTATTGTCTACATTTAGTGAAGGCCTCGCAAATGTCAAGATACGAATACGAATATCATTTGTATCGGTACTCATACATATAAACAATTATGCATATAAACAATATTTTTGTTTATATGATTTTCTATAAATATTTAAATTCAATGACGTATGCTATTTATAGTAGTATACATAAAATAAGTGTAAATACTTTGAGTTTTCATAAAAATTAATAATCAGCTCTGTACCTATGTATCTCAGACTTAAAATGTATTATTAATCATCCCTTCATCACCAACTAAAGATTTTTTATTTCATATTTTACTACTTTACTACGGAAGGCGATGTACATACATAGATCTTTTAAATAAATACTTTAATATATATTAATAACCAAACACAAAAGAAACATGTTTATCACATGAATGTTTGTCCTGAACGGTAAAATAAAACCAGCGACCCCTAGTGTAAGAGGCAGGGTTACTACCATTACACCAACAGTCCAGTCTAATTTGATTTGTAGAAATATAAAATGTTTTTTTTTTACAAACTTAGAGAATTTATACACTTAGAGAATGCAATTATAAATACATTTATTACAGTCGAACAATACAAGATTGACGGCTTTCTTTCCGTCGATCAATTTGTTCTTGTTTGTGTTGATTTTAGGAAAAGCAAATATAATATGTTTTAATAAAATATCTTAAATAAATTATTGATGATAACGTATACGCATGATAAAAAACATGCCGTAAATCTCATTACATTAGCGTTCACAGTACGTTCCATATAATTGACGTATGTCAAACGCGAGGCAGCTCTAGGCGGCCAAATTTAGAGTAATGTTTATGACAATTGCGGATGCTGTATTTGCTTCGACTGCTAATGGGCTACTCGCGTACGACATTGACGTTCGTGTAAAAAGAGATGAACAATCCCTAATTGTAGAATTCAATGCACAATGTAAGCCGTAATTCGACCACAACTTATAAAATGCTTTAAAATAATGATCGTCTTCAATAGTTCATTATGTATTTGGATGATAACCTATTTGAACTTTCTTATCAATATAGTTCAAATATTTCATTTAGACATAATTATTTCATCATCGCATATACGATTAGCTGTGTCATCATTCGGAATGTTTTGAAAGAAATAACATTGCGGTGAGTCTGTCCTTTAACAAAGGGATGTAATGGACGTTACGATTGATTGATGTGCGGTTATTGTAGGGGCGGGTGAGGGTATGCGACGTCTTATGGTGTGAAGGTGAGGCGAGGCCCGTGCCGCGAGTGAGGCGCGACGAGCGGCGAGTCGGCGGGCAGTGCGCGGCGAGCACGCGTTCCGACCGCACACCTTTCGTAGATTCGTTCCGCTCACTCACGCGCCCATGTGCCGCCGCTAAGCCACCTCAACGCACCGCACGTCCACCAACATTTAATATTTAGTTCAGTACGCGTTTCCATTTAACATCTCGATTAATAACGAAAGTGATTTTTAACTATTTTCTTTGAAGATTCAAAGGAGATTTGTTGACATGTAAAGGACCGGCATCTCTTATCACTGTTTATTCATTTCGAGTCGTGAGTAATAAATAATGAGCGACGTCCTTGTGTAAGCGAAAGGTGACATTAGCGCCGCGTCTCCGGTAGCTGTGCAACGAAGATGAAGCTGTTCAGGAGGAGGCTGTCATTCACTGGGGACAAACAGAAACGTGTTTCTTGTACGGACGATCCTTTTGAAGATGAGGTATACGTCTTTATAAATTCTAAATAATATCACATCTTTAAAAAAAAAAATCTCTGATATTTGTGCCATCGCGGTAATTTGAATGTCTGTGTAGAGTTAACGGACCGCATTAATCACGCAAAATTGGAAGGCAAGGTTATCTTATCAGTGCAGAAGGCCGCGTACAACTCCGCTTTGAAGTTGTTAGCAACATGCAAATTAACTTCTGGGTGGATCAATTACAAAATTTAACTAAAGATATACGATAGTTAATTAGTAAATAGTCAAATGGTTAAAATAAGATAGCGTTATTTAAAAAATGCCTTCCCCTTTGAATATCCATTCAATGAAATGTGTTTATTACTAATGAAAAACGTTCAATAGTCAAGTTGCATCATCTCAATATTTAGTATTTTTTATATTTAGTAGACTTGCACCCCTGGACTTGATATTTTCTAATTTAAATATACATTAAAGCTCTCACTTTAGTCCGAGAGAAACGACACGATTGTTGCATTTTAAGTAGTCGTACCTTTAAACTATGTATGCGGAATAATTATAATTATTTAGGAAAGATATTTTTTGGTGATTTCATTACATTATATACATAAAAAAAACCTAAATAAAGTAAAAGAATCTGCTTAACATATTACTACACACATACTGTGAAACGTTTCAAAACAAGAATGCTTAAATCATCTGAACTATGGACTAATGTATAATAATAAAAAAACTTTACTTAGTGAAGTAACTACGTGAAACGAGAAATTTAAATATCTATTTTTATTTCTCCATCTTGCGTATTGGGATATGACCTCACTAAGCAGTAATAACATTTCCGCACCGCTGACTCTTAAATTATTGCTCTTAGTACTATTAGCAGTGCGTTATAAAAGTTAAGGCATCATTTAATTAGTTTTTAGTTCATTGCTAAAACAGTATACACCTAATTCTTACAAAATTAATAGTCACAAAAAGCCCCAATTGAATATTTAAAATCTTTTTTTTTCACGATAGAAAACTTTAGTTATAATCTTAAATTATCTTAAACAAAAATGATTATTAACTACAGCAAAGTACATTAATCTATTAGTAACTTTATTATTATATTTATTAGTAACTTATTGGACATAAGATACTTCCTTCAAATAATTTTAAGAAAATAAATGTATTATTAATAGGGGTAAAGGTTTTAACATTAACTCGTATAATAAATCGGAATCAATAATAATCACAATAAAAAATCAATAATAATATTAATAAATTCGTCGTCAATAACTGCATCCGCTTTATTTCGGATTACGCAAGTTGAAATGTAAATTTCAATACCAGGGTAACTCTCATAAGCGTGTCCTTCGATTTACTGTTACTTCCAACCTTCTCACATACATTTCTGCAAACCTAACTTTTTCAAAAATTTCTTTCCACCTTTCTCTGTTAGACTATGAAACGAACTACCGGCAAAGATATGGGAAGCTGTCACTAAGCCATCCTTTAAACATATGCTTTGGGACCATTTCTTTCTAGAATAACTTCACCTTTGTTATTCCTATCTTTTTCCGTTTTGTATATTATTTATCTAGACATTATAATTATTACCATGAATGCTCTTATGCAAGAATGTATATTAATTTGTATGCATATTTCAAAATCGTTCAGTTGCATTTATGTGTATTGCCTTCCATTATCTCTCAGATTTACTTACATTTTTTTTCTCTACTATTCTTTTTACGTAATCCCACATTCACCTCTGCTCAACCCTAAGGTAGACTGGTAGATAATACCATTTGATATTAAGTCCACCTTATGTGCTTTAACGCTTTAAATGAATAAATTACAAGTTCCAACCTCCGTAGCAATTAAGTTAGGGTCCTCTCGTTATGTAATAGCCGCACAAATAACTGCAATACTAAAATACAAATAAAAAAATTTAATAGTATATTAGACTAACATTAGGCAACATAACATGAAATGACTACAAGTTTTACTTAATTTCGTCTGAAAATTATATTAATCATTTTATATGAAATAAATTTTAAAATACCTTCACAAACGATAGACATTAAACTATTGTGGGGCATATATCAGTATGCAAGTAGTTAATCTACATTTTAAATAAGGTGCAAAAGTCCACAAATATTGTCATTAGGACCTATTAAGAAAACCAACAAGAATCTCAAACCGAAGGAGCGAGGTACTTGGCTGTCGCGTAGACTAATAACTTCGCTTTTACGTACGCATTGGCTTTTGCCCTTGACCTTTATTTGTATTGACGTTTTGCGATCTTTGCACCTTTTTTATGGGTTATAGGCTAACACTTGACCTCGGTTTCACCTGATGGTAAGTGACAATGAGTCAGTAGATGGTGAATCGTGTTTGTCCAGAATATTTCTGACTCTCACATCGATGATTGCCGGAATACAGCGGAGCTGTTATGGCAGCAGATTGACATTGAGGGTGGTAACTAGTCAGGCGTATTTTTAAAAACCCTATCAACTTCCAGACTCCATTACATCTGTGGCCCGGGAATCGAACCTTCCGGGACCTTCGCAAAAAATTTTATTTACTTTAAGATTTTTTGAATAAATCCTTAGCACATACTGAAAGTGTACTACACACATAATAAAATTAGCATTTTTAATACTGTGGTATTTTAATTTCACGAGTTTTCTGTAAATTTCCACTCAAAAAATAGCGAAATTTTATACAATAATAATGTTTTCCATGTATTTGATAAAGCATTAAAGCTTTATAATTTGAAGTGTAGATACAATACCAGCTAAGTAATTAGAATTCTTGCTCTCACCAAGATTTACGATTTCTCCACGACCGAAAGCAAGCAAACTAAGTGCATTCCAGCGCTTCATATTCAAATAATGAGACATTTTTTGTCACTCTATAAAAGATTATTATTTATTTAATATTATATTATACTGAAAATTATAAGTATAATATAGCCCATTTAACATATATACATTTAACATTTAATATAATATGTATCAATAACATTATTAGCTTAGAATTGTTTGTTTAATTAGGAGAAAGCCTTTTAAAATATATTATTTTGACTGACCTCACATTATAAAAAAGATTTTGATCTATCTACCATGCCAGTCCTGTCCAGCCAATAATGAAATCAAAACCGTTGCACTCTGTCCTTTATTGATCACATCGCGCACAAATGACTGTATTGACATTAGTCGCTGATAATTGAACACAAGTTATTATTAAGAAAAACAAGTTGCATAATATCTTTGATCTTAAAAGTCTGGCTTAAAGCAGGTGTTATCTGTTACAGAAGTCTTTTGTAAAGGCGTTATATTTTACTAAGTCAGCCTCACTGCCTTATTCGATCTTGAGTCATAACAAATATCCTGGTTTGATGAAAATTGCTAACAACTAGAAAATGTCGACGTAATCGAAGTCAGGTCAATGCATGTCGAAAGTTAGGAGCATGCGCCCACGCGTGACTTGATCGACAACGCTATCATGTCTGTTTACGATGCAACGCCACGTGGGATGTTTATTATCTCATCTACCTGGTGGTTAATCCTCTGTACTATGTTCATGTATTATGAACCAGACATTTTGTAATAAACTATACTTAAACATCTTTTGATGCTGCTGCTATGTTTCACGTCTGCTGGACGTATTCAAACAAATCGTATTTTAATATGTTCTCTGTAACTCCGCGCGTTACCAGGCGATTTTTGTAGAAAGAAATTAGCCAAGAATGGTAAACAAAACTTCCTGCATTACTTGTAAGCAAGTTTTCAATAAACTAAACCATTTAATCATGTAAAGCTGTAATGATAGTCTATAGTTTCTTTTAAATTTAATATTAGAGACAAGCCGTGCACTATAAGATATCAAAAAATAATCAATGGAAGATTCACAAATAACCTAGTGGTTTAGGAATCACCATACAAAATTCAAATAGAATTCAACAGATGTAGTAAAACTACTTTATGAAACAAGCGATAAACTTTAATGGATTTGTAAATAAGAATTTCAGTAATGGCACTGTTATGAATATTCCTTTAAAATAAATGAAAATGAATTACAGCCTTAGCAATTTTGTAATCGTGAAGAATGTTACTGTATTTAGCATGCTTGCTCGAAACAATGATGTGGTTTTCTATAGCCGAAATAAAATCATTTTTATTATCTTCAAAGACTTAAAGAAGGGAGTGATAAAATTTAAATGCCATTGTTTTCATACCTCGAATAGAATTAATATAATATTCATTTATCATTATTGTCATAATGTCATACTATCTAAAAAGGGCCACAGAAAGAAATTAAGTATTTTTCTTGAGATTTATTCTTGATATCAAGAACTATTTTAAAAAATAAAACCGTAATCACATCATATGATATGTCAAGATAAACAAAAAATTATATTTAAATAATAACATTTTTAAATAGAGATACTCTCGTGTTCCATTGAAAATAATTTTTCATGTATTTTATGTTCTTTTAGATTTATTTATAAAAATTATTTGAATATTTACCATTTAAATGATGTAGTTAAATATTTTTGTTCTTATTTTAATATTCCTGTGTTACTCATTCATATAATTCTGATGATAAGTAAAAGACTTAATCCTTCTTAAATGACCGGTTTTAAATGAACAATGTAAGAGGAATGAATGAAGGGCGTAGTCTTGAAATCAAGTGTATCCTAAAATTTAAATTTCGTCCATACAGACAATGTTTATACTTTACAGACAAGCACAAAAGGCTTTCTTCCTCCTCTTTTTTTGATTTATTTAAAACCGTTATTTAAATACTTTAAATGACACGAGAGGAAGTAATTTAATTAATTGCGTTAAAGCATTAAACACATTTTTTTTTATTTACGTAATTTTAACTTTTACAATTTTTTCGTTTGTAATTATGGTAAATGATTTATGCATGCAGCGCGATAGGGCTTATTTATGTTATTTCTGTTAAATTGTAATTAAAATTTTAATAGACCTATAAAATTTATTGAACAAATTGCAATTTAGAACCGAAACTATCATTCTGTCATATACTTTATTTTCAAATTTGTGTTTTTTTATGAAGTAATAAACCCTTTGCGTTTATTGTCGGTTTACGAGAAAAGAACAAACTATTGTAGAAAGTTAAATACGTAAATGAAACAATTGAAATATCTTACTACATTGACTATTATTATAATATAAAATAAACGTTTTGTCCCCAAATGTTGAACTAATATGATCGATTTTAGGGCAGCACGTTATCGCCTTGGTAAAAACAAGTGGGTCGCTATTAGTTGAAACTCTTTCAAAAGGTTAAATTGTTGTATAGTCTTCAAATCTTTGAAACAAAATTTTCTCTGTGTAAACTAATGTAAAATTGTAGGGATGAAGTTAGCAACCCGGAGCACGTATCTACTATTTTCCGTAAACGCAGTAGCCAAATAACAAAATGGCTTGCAGGCATAGTATGTATACATCTAAATACTTTGCGGATACAGAAAGCCAAGCCGTGGGTCCCACCGGCAACTGTGTCATTAGGTTACGATATTCGCAACGTGCTCAATGCCGTATAAGATTGCCTATAGCCAATTTCCTGTACTGTTGGTTTTACAAAGAAGTCCAATGAAGGATCGGACGTGACAAGAATACAAAACAACTTTGATCGATCTGCGTTGGACCATCATAAGCGGTAGAACTCTGACGATGTGTTTTTGTCATGCGGATGGTTACATTATGTGTCAAAGTGTTAAGAGTTGATTTTAATATTTGTATATGTGCGTTATCATTAAAGCTGGATTTGAAAGGTCTACTAGCCACAAGGTTCTTTCGGTTGTTAGTGGCTGTATGTACTCACTATTATCATAGAACGGTTAAGTGTTTTTATCACTTCCTTATTAGTTTAACGTTTAGCACTTTTTTGAATATGTATTATTTGGTCTTTCAAATGAAAAAAAAAATATCTTTTTCAATATACAAAATAATGTCTTAAAACTTTATAACGTAATACAGTATCAACTTAATAAAATATATGTATGCATTTTACTAGGCTGATTCTTTAATTATTAGCTAGTATTATTTAGTAGTAATAAGAATTGGGTAGATATAACTTAGCAAATTTTTGGGTATTTCATTGTCAAATCTTTCAACGAAAATGTGTTATTTTAAAGTATATTAATTATTTCTTGTTAGTTTGAACTTTTGCGAGTGTATACTGTTACATTGAATACTTTCCAAAGAATATATAAAATTATTTTTTTCTTGCAGGATAAAGCTCGTTTCTCAGATACAAGTTGGCAAATTCATCGAACATGGACAAGAAACGGAGATACGCTTCCGCTATCCTCTCCGCCGGGTCGGGCGCCGGCCGCGACGGATGCACCCGCCGACAGTACGGCCGCACCTTTACGTAACGACGAGAATGGCATCTATGACACCATCACCGTAAGTATAATGATCACCGCTGTTTAAATAACGCCCTGAAATGTTATTGTGTCACAGTCCTACTTTACACGAACTTTAAATTTCCTTGATATAACTTTTATAAATACTTTGACAGGTTAAATTAATGTCATAATAAAACTTATCTAAATCAACTACTCACCCACATGCGACAACGATGACTGTTGTCAGATAAAGTTTAAATTATAATACCTTTAAGAAACGTACAAACTTAAATTTTTTAACATTTAAAATGTAACCTTTGATAAGATACAAGAGGTTAATTGTCTAGTAAAAATAGTCGTTTGTAGACGGCTTGAGTTTAATTAAATCAATTTAGCTTCGATCATGTTTGATGACTCTATGTCATTGACAAGCGATTGTATTTTGAGATATAGAAAAATGTTAATTGTTAATTGTACATTATACTAAACACTACCCGTCACCAGGCCACTTTTCTGGGCTTCATGATTTTTTTGTTTAATATATAGATTAATTCCCCTCTTGTAAGTGTACCAATTTTAAACAGCAAAAAAATTTTATTATGCAAATCTTATCCTGATATGGTAAAATTATTACATGGCGGTTAAAGATTAATTAATAATAATATTTTATATTAAATAAATAGGTAATTATCGTTTTTCAAATTTCGTTATATCATCTACATGTGCATCATTAATTCATTTTTGGCTTAAACATGTTGAATACCGCGCTGATATTGCCTCAGTAAATAAACTAAAAAAGATTCCACAAAAACATTCTTGTTGTGATAACTTAATACAGCGAACATTTAATGTATCGTCGGCAACGAAACGGATTGGCCTACAAAGGATTTTCAAACTCAACACTCTCTACAAATTATTTTAGGTACAATTACATACGTTGTGCTTGAATAAAAAGTATATTATTTACTTTGATTACCTCATAGTCATTAACCGGTCGCAATGATGGACACGATAATAACTCGAGTGTGGTCCGGGAAATTAAATTCAATAAGAGAGTGGCCGTGTCGGAGCCCGACATAGAACGTGCGCCACCGGAGGCGCTCGCTCGGTCCGAACACAACGCGGCGTGACGCAAACACCGGCCAATTGATATATGCACCTATAGCTTTGCATTAAAATGTCGTTAATCATTAACCGCGGTCCGAAGTACTGTCACACGACTGTTGTTTATGTATTATTATTGTTGTGCGAGATACGTGAGGTATCGGGCTAAATATTAAAATATTTAATTTACTTTATAACATAAATATATTGTAGAAACATATAATAGGTATTACGCCGGTCGATATCGTGTAAGAAAACATTGGGCGGGATGTCTTAGTTCTCAAGGCTTACCTCTGCCTAAAAGCAGTAAGTTACTGGAGTAGTGAGACTAAATATTTTAATGCCTATGGGCAGGTATATCATCTGGAAATAGGTGACTTGTTCATTTTCTCGTTTTATACCCTTGTAATATATATATATATATATATAT
>DWQX01000887.1:0-34419 GCA_018245475.1 Pharmacophagus antenor
TAATTATAATTATTATACAATTTTTTAATATTTCTCTATAACACAAGTATATTTTAGATCTATATATTGATAAGTTAAATTAATACAAAATGTTTCTATGAGAACTTTAGTAAATCTTTACAAATATGTTTTTTGCTAAAGTAAAACGGAAATGTTTCTATGTCAAATTCTTGATGATACAGACGAGCAGAATTTGTTGGATGTATTCTCACGGGCATATTATAAAAGAACATAACTGCTTATTAACCGATGATTCATTTAATTTATTCGTCAATCGAATGACTTGTGAAGACACTTTAATTTATACTACTGCTTTGTGCTAAATAGGTACATAGTCATCAACTGCCTCTGTGGCGTAATGATTTACCTCTTGCCATGGTACATTATACATTGGTCACGTGTTTGATTTCTGAGCCATATGACTTGTGAAGTTTGGATGGTGTTAGGGTTTTTTCGATTCTTTGTCTCAAGCTACCACCACCCTCAATGTCTTTCTGTCGGCATATCAGAAGTGTGAGAACTAGAAGTATTGTGAACAAGCACTACATCTACTGACTCATCATCACTTACTATCACATGAAATTGAAGTCCAGTGTTAACACCATTGTCGGTTAAAAAAAACCGTATGGGAATGTCTGTTCTGTAATAGTTTGACGGCATCACTTGATAACAATTCATTTTTAGATATCGTTTTGGATTTAGACTTGTTATTCAATCAACTTATAGGTAATTTTCGGTTGTCTAGATAAACAATTTATATCACTTGTGTAGGTAAACAATTTATAATAAATTGATTTTAATATTACTGCAATGCTTCCTTGCATATTTTACAGCACTTTTGTTTTTTACAAGTTTTATTTTTAAAAGAATCATCTATGCAGATTTCTGTATTACATGCTTTCGCAAAAAAAAGTTTTCGTATGTTATAAGGAGTGACGAATGATTAATAAATTGCTAACGTACATTATTTTATCCGGTTTTAAAAAATTAAAAGGTGCAATCGTATACTAATCAAATAAGTTGTTTCTAAAAAACACGTTCATACCTTCTAAAGGAAACAATGGAAAGAGCAAAACAAAATCGAAAACAATTAACTATAGTTACAAGTAAGAAAGTGATGTTAGAATACGACAATAAAGCGGTTCACTAACAGTTTACTCTGTGTGAGAATTCACACATCACAATAAACTTGGCACGTCCATATCTGTACAAAGTATGCGCTGTTCATCTGTCAATCGCGATTGTATTTAGAAGTTCATCTTAAAGGGAACATGAGATTCTTCTGCGTTCATTGTGAACCCTTTAGAAGATTTATAGTTATTCTTTTTTGTTATACACGTTTCCTTTTTTAAGTTCGTCGATTTAACGTTAAAAAATAAGAAATCGAATGTCCATTATCAGTACATAAAAGTTATATCAATTTTTTTTCTTTTTATTGACAATGAACAAATAATTGACCTCTAATTCATACTATGTCAATGAGGCTGAAACCAGAGAGGGTGGGAACCGTACGGAAAACTGTGGCTATCATTGAGTTTTTGCTGGAAAACTGCAACGCGGTTAATAAACAGCTTTAGGTTATTAAGAACATGGTAGTTGTTGAAACCCAGGCGGATTCAAAATATCCGTTCTGCCATTAAAACTCCTATATGTAAATAAATGCGGTTAGCTACAGCCTCGCGTAAGCTTTGACTCCTTTGCTTTTTTTATGAGTCAAAATCCTATAGTAAAAATTTAATTTATTTTGTAGAAGATTAAACAAGGAAGCTTTTTAACGCACTTCTTATCCATTTTTACAA
Source organism: Pharmacophagus antenor (assembly GCA_018245475.1). Classification (NCBI taxonomy): domain Eukaryota; kingdom Metazoa; phylum Arthropoda; class Insecta; order Lepidoptera; family Papilionidae; genus Pharmacophagus; species Pharmacophagus antenor. The sequence goes on from DWQX01000887.1 coordinate 1,800, forward strand.
TAACAGAATTTAATGTGCTCAAAATAAATTAGCAAAGTTTGCCAATAAAATCGTTTGTGAACAAAGAACCACTTCGCCTCGCGAGTATTTCAGAAGCACATTATCAATTGACCCAAATGCTTACAAGTAATTTAGATAACTTCGCAGGGTCAAAGGTCACCGCCCTAAGCGTTGCTTATTTAATTATCAAAGTCCAATATGATTTCAAATAACAGGCGCACTCGTTTAAGTAACAGTAATTTAATGCGAAGAAGGAATTGATTTTTAAATTTTCGAAGAATTTCAGTCGTCAATTTCTTGCTGAATAAAAAGAGATGAAGATTAAAATTTGAATGAAAGCAAAAATGTTTTTAAATGAAATGAAACTGTACGCAGTACCTTTTAATATACTTCTTCTTTTTGTAAATTTTAACCACTTGGTTGCACCAGACGAATAACCACGAAAGCATTTGTTTTACCAATGTACCAAATTTTGTATGAAACGTGGAAAATATTTATTATTAAATGGAAAAAAATATATTAAAACCTTAAATAAAGCTCCACATAATATTTCCAAAGCTAGTAATTGCAATACCTTCGCAAAACGAACACAACGGCTTGAGTGCTTCGAAAATGATCTATAGAAACACAAACAATATCATTAGGAATGTGCCTCATTGTGAACTGGTCGGATCCAGCTGCAGTGGTAAACAAATAACGAAGCAAATAAATCAGGCCTCTCTATCGCGAGTGGAGTCCGCGCCTGTGACATGTCAATCCCACTTTTGAATAATGCAAAAGGAAAACTGGCTGTTTACAGTCCGCTCGCACAGAACGACCCCTTGTTCGCGGCCTGTTATAGGCTGTTATGACTTGTCCGGCTTTAATAGACAGGCGGCGGTGCTTTGTCCGGTATTTCTCATGCTTATAGTTTTTTCAGACCTGTTCATATTTGTAATGGTGTTATATTATGGAAATGCTCGATGTTCTAATAACGGTGATAGTATTATTACGTCAAAGTATATTTACAGAGGGATAATTAAAAAAAAAATTATATAATTTGAAATTTGTAAACTGGCTTCCCAAATAATGTTTTACTGCACTTCTTAAGCATTAAAAATGTATTATTCCAGTTAAGTTTAAATTATTTTTGTATCAACCACGTCTGTTCCATAACGGATTAAGTTAAGCTTAAACATTTTCATTTTGCGTTGACCATTTATCCGTAAGCGTTCGGACGGTTAGACACCGTTGGTACAAATGTTATTAAAAGGTTTAAGTGTAAATGTTGCAGAATATCTCAGCTATTATTATTTATGTCGCACAAATGAAACCGAGGTCAATAATCTAGATATTAACAAGTTGTCCTGTAGTTCACTTTTCAAGGACCGCCATGATGTTTCTGGTCGAATAAATACAACATTTAGGTCGGCAGTAGACTAGATTTTTTTTTATTCAAACAGTCACGTCAGAAAGTATCAAATCGCCGACTACTGTGACCATGAGTTATGGCGATCGAACAATAAACCTTACGAGTCGGCAACGGGCCTTCTCGGAAGGGAGAAACTCGCGTACAGAGTGATTCATTTTCTGACCGTTTAATTTAATTGAACTGTCATTTTTGAAAAAATAAAAGCGCGGCGGAAAGGCCGTCGCCGTGTCTGGCGACGCTGCGGGGGTCTGGCTCACCTTAACGCGTTAGTTTGGTAATGTGATGTCAGACGCTGGTCACCTTAAGGATTTTAATTTATTTTGTAGATTTTATTTCACCTCATCTACCTACCTGGTCAAGGTGATAAATTAATGGCTGTTTCATTAGTTTTAGCCGCTTCATTAGAGCAACAATGTTGTAATGAACGGTATCTTTCAACTTAACTTTAAATTATAATGAATTGCAGCTAAATTTATGAATACTTAACAAGTTTCTATTATTTTAAGTGTTCATAATATATTACCAATTATGAAATGATTTTTTTTTTTGTTTAAACCATTACAATACACGTTCTACGTGGACAATTATTATTATTTAATGCATGACGGTTTACTTTCGTAATCAACTGATTGAATGAACAACAATTGCTATATTCCGGCGGTCATACACGTGATGGTTAGATGTATGCCTACTACGGTATCACTGTCACTTAATATCAAGTGAAATTGAAGTCAAATGTTAGCCCGTAACCAATAATAAAAAAATAGAAAGCATTGCATTTTTATATCAAACTTCTTGAAGATGTTATGAGTAACATATTAATAAGTAAGTAGTGTTAAGGTATTATATCATCCTGTGTATAAGCTAGAGGCACTCCGAATTTCGTCGCATTAATTCTCACCGTTTGCACGAAAAGGAGATCGGCGGTTGGTTTTTTTTGTCGGTTCAGATACCACAGAGACCTTAATAAATCTGCCTTGTCTCCGCTCCAAGGAGTCGAGAATTAAGCCCGCGCCTCATTTGTCCGGTATATCCTGACGTACGGGCACCGCGATGGCTTTCAATGGAGTGCGAAATCGTTATCGTGTCGTAAAATTGCTGCAGAGTTCTGCTCTTGAAAAGCTTAACCCCTTTTTTATATCATTTATTAATGCACATTTGTAAATTTTGTCGAAGCTTTAAAGTGCTTCTTCGACTGAGTTCAAATAATAAACTGAGGTTTTGATTTATTTACTTCTTCGTACGTCGAAGTGATAAGAGATACAGGGTGTTCCTTACCTACCTCAACCCATAGTATTCATCGATCGCTTTGTGAAGTTATATGTTAAAATTTGTTACCCTAGTATTTACCAATGATTCTTCACCACTTATGTGGCTCAGGAGTCGAAAAGGGTTCGATTTACGAGGCAAGCGATAAACCACTGCGTTACGGAGGCAGTGTAAGCGGGTGCTAAAATTATATGTGTAATTAATTTAAAGTTTTGCACATTTAACGGCTAATGGTATTTCATGCCAATGTAGCTCATATTAGAATAGAGAATGTGTAAATGCATAAAAAATTTAGGGAAAAAATAGGTACTTTGATCTGTATAATTTATCAGATGTGATACATAGTCCGTCCAGGCGATCTAGTGTTAATATTTAATGAGACGCTTCCCATGGGGATGAACGACAACTGTGCGTCAATATTAAACGCATTAGACTTTAACACGTCCCTGCTCAACCAGCGTGCGACGGGCCGTGCAGATAACGCCGCTTACATCCTGCACGCGTCCGCGACAACCAGTCGGCGTCAGCGCCGGTTATTGATGGTGCTCCGATATCTGATAACATTCGTGCACTTAACGACATTTACTTATTTTTACTCTGTACTAACCATCGCCCCGTTTAAAAAAAGAACAAAGCACGAAAGAGGTAACATATGAAATACGTCTCGACGTCGCTGTGCATTGTGTTCTCATAAGATAACTTATGACTAATGTTTCCAATGTATACACGTGTATTAACATAAATGATAAAATAATAGGAAATAAAATGTTAGGTTATGAGTAAAGGACATTGTTACATTTGTATTAAAATTAAATTTTGTTGAGCTACGGTACAAAACTTAATGGTAAATACCAAACAGGTAGAAGTGATTTCGTGGTTAAATATGGATTAAATTGCATTGAACAATATAAATAAATGAAATTTTCTTCGCATCCTATATTGTAATTTTTTTTAGTTATAAAAATTATGAAGTTATTGAATTAAAATATAGGGATATACATTATTAGACACTGATTAAATTATTCCTAAAGTTTTTTCAATAAATTGAATATTATTTGAAGGGGCAACGCTCTCTTTAAGACACTGACATGGAAGGATAATTAAAAATTACACTATGTTTATTAACATGTTTTGATAGCTTCCTCTTCGAGGCCGTGAAATTTGATAAATTAGTGAAACCTTACATTTCGTTCTTACAATAAATGTACAAAGTAATGTTAGCATAAACGATGAATAAAAAATCGATACGTTACAGAACTTTTCATCGAAAGTTGCTTCATGACAATTACATAAATCTTTTGTGATTGGTATATAATTTGGTGCCAATCATATTAATATTTGTTAATCATATAGGTATACACAAGATGTACAAAATCACCTTTTAAATTTTACATGGTGGCTTTAAAACAAGTCGTATGTGTATGTAGTTTACCGACACTAGACACTACTCTTATACGCTACAAGATGCAACATCGAGAGCCACTGTAATTGCCAACCGGTCGTATGAAAAATTCATGAAGCCCTGATTGAGTCTTACGCTGACGAACGTCCACGGAATAACAAAATGGCCGTCGGCTTAGATGCTATCTGATTACCGGCACCTGGGTATATATAAGAAAAAGTAATTGAGACGTTATAATCTAGATTCATCTCTCATCTCGGCAAGGCCGGTAAAAACTGATATCGTCTTATAAAGCATCCAATAGACCAACACGAACGAGGTAATGGAATAAATTACTAAAGTGATTTGCTTGTACGCGTAGTCCTTGCGGAGAACGACGGGAGAATTATCTTTATCAAATTATTAAACGTGACCAGCGTGTAATTTACAACTCTTATTATTATTATTTCAAAATATAGAAGCATGATTTGAAATGTTCATTTGAGAATTTCATCCATCTAATAATAAAGGTAAAGGCAGATTGTTTTTTTTATCGGTAATAAGTTAACACTTGATGACCTCAATTTCATATGACGTTAAGTCACTATGAGGCCGTAGATGGTGATCACGTGCGTCCAGAATAGAGCTCTCACATGTATGTATTCCTGAAAACAGCAACGCTGTTATGGCGACATATTAACAATGAGGATACTAGCTGGCCGGGCAAGTTCAAAAAACCCTACCATCATTCAGACTCCACTACCCATGCGTAATACAAAAGCGTAGAATTGCGTAAATAGTTTGTTCCATGGTATGATAATCATTATTTAATTCTCGTAATTTCATGACACTTTAACCCTTTCAATACTCTTGGCACACCGTATGTACCAATAAATATTTAACCATGCCAAATGGGTTTAAACATTTTTAATTTAATTTACATCAATATTACGTTAGTCGTATAATGTCTTAGGAAAAGATTATTCATAAAATATTTTTTGTCATTTTCTAATGTAAAAGTTAGTTATGTTTGTCCTATAAAATAAAATCTTCCAAAAAAGTTGGTTATGTTTCCAAAATTTATAACTGTCTTGGTGGTGCTAATGAGTCAATTGACATAAACTGTGAGCTGCTCATCCAAGAATTTATTCTTGCATTTCTACTTCGCAGTTTTTCACTAATGGCCATTCCCCTTTATTATCCTCGACGTTCGGTTTACGAGGGAATTATCAAAAGCGGTTCGATTTGATGGCGCCTTCATTATTTGAAAATCAGTGCGAGATGCGCTCACTGTTCCGTTCTTATTATAACCGTATTACATTTTATAACTCGTAATGATAGATGTAAAAAGCGCCTTCGCCTCTAAAATTATAAGTTTTGTTGCTAATAAAAATAATGACTGTACGCAAGTTGTATAATGAGTAAATAGTCGTTATTCCGTTTGCGCGATGTTCGTTTCTTTATTTACGGCCGCGTGGTGTTTGTGCTCGCCGTCGGGCCCACTCGTAGTTCGGTGCAATAATTGCAGTTATTTGTACGGCTAAAGCGCTTGCCTCGCGAACACTTAGCTGACGATCATGCACGCCATCGTGTCTTCAGTGTCTACGTATTGCAACTTCTTTTCTTTTAATATTCACGTAACCGTAATTTTCAATAAACTTTTAGTATTAATACGTACTTAAAAACGATCGTTCCCGCAACCATGCATAAACGGACTGAAAGGATGTTGGATCTAAACTATTATTATATTAAATTTCTTGATATTCCTTGATTCAACTATATTAAGAATTTTAACCGCCTAGACTAAAATTAAAACCTTTGACTTATAAATAATAAAGTACACGCGATGCATATATTGCCAGTGGCGATAATCCTATACAAGCCCGAAAGCTCGGCATACCCCATTTAAGCAATTTAGTGTACTAACATTAATAAATTATTATCGGTTCAAGATCTAAACACAACCATAATGATAAAAACATTAAAAAAATCGCATCGTGTATCAATATTTTTTACCTAGATGCGTATATAAGTGCTCGGGCGTGCTTTTGGAGGTACGCCCCTGATTAGTGCAGTACTGTAATTAACAATTTTGTACCAAACATTTCATTGAGAATTTTTTTCGAATATTTAATGGAATCACACTTTCTTCAATGAAAATAGAAAATTTTTAACTACACCAATCTACAAACGAAAACGTCACTATAAGACAAAACTACAGTAACTCACTACGGCGTACTGTAAGTCATCAGTTAAAAAGAATTATTACCCTTAGAGGTTAGCCAGGTATTTTTTCAATTTTAACACAATTTAAATATTTAGCTACCATAAATCTTACTTATTTATGTATTTAACTTGTTACGTATGAGTATTTCTTATATTTTACCCAAAATTGGGCTGGAGGGAATGATAGCGGACTTTAGCGCTATGCATTTTGTGAGTCGTTTGTATATCGTCATATGCAGTTGTGCCCATTAACTGCACTGACGCAGTACGAATAGTAATCGAACGTCGTCAGACTTCTAAAACGTAACTTACCAATCTTTACATCACCAAAACTTCCATCGCTGTCAGTTAAAGAGAAAAAAAGCAGCAACGAACTCTGGATCGACATATTTAAATAAATCACTGTTCTAAAATACCCTACCAATACCCAGACTCCACTAGTTATGCGGCCGCTGAATTTAACCCGGAATCTACGTGTTACAAGGCAAGCGGTAATCCACTGCGCCGCGGAAGCAAGCAAAATTTAAAATTACACATCAGCGTCCACCTAAACGCTTGTTAAACTGCTGTTAACAATCAACATTAAAATTATATTTACTTAACGCATCGGACCTTAAATGAAACATCAAAATCAAAAAAAGTCAGTCTGCGCGAAATCTGTAAAACTTGTTTCACATCCAGCGCAACAGTTTCAAAACTTTCTTCCTATTCCGAGAGGAATCTCGGCATGTTGTCGTCCCTGTCTGCCTAATGCGTTTAACTTGTACGGTATGATGTGCGAAAAGGACAGCGTACATGAAGACGTCACGAGGGCGAAGGCGCGCGAGTGTTCTTCCACTTATTTTATTTATTCTGTTGCTCGCTATTTTTTTTACTCTCCTCCACAAAGCTACGTCTTTGTTCGAGTTCGGGGGGGCGCGCGATCGTTCGTTGCTGGTAAGTTGGATAATTTCTTTATTCAGCGCGCCCACCCGACAATTTTCTGGCCCGCATTATTATGTTATGAGCTTGATTTGCTTAATAATTTTATTACCGGCCGCAATCTGCGCGCGCCCATTGTATTTTCATCCTCTAAGGGGATCGGTCGCTGTTTATCGGTGCTGTTATTGTTTAATTTTTTTATAATATATTCCCTCTTATCCTTTACACGGTTATTTGACCATTGTAAGAAGTTCAGATAAAACAGATAAAATAAATTGTTATTAAAATGTTTCGGTTCGTATTATACTCATCAATAAAAATACAAGTTCAGATTTACGTTTGTCATTTAGCCCTATCTTCCTCAAAACTCGTTGACAATTCAACAAGGTCAGATGTTCAGACATCGCGTCAGGGATACAAAGGAAAGGGCTCCTCTTTTTGCCTACGGGATCCCACTGTTAGGCCTTGAGTTGCGCCAAGATGCCCGTGCCGATAATCCGGATGCCTCGAATAGGCAGGTGGGGCTTGAATAGAGATGTTTGTGGCATCGATGTGCTGTTTTATGATAGTGTCCGACTGAACTGCCGATAGTTTGTTTCCATAGCGTAGACAATGCTTCGTGCTGGCTGCATAGAAAAATAAAATGGGAACCTGCTAGGTATATAGAACGTATAAATGTAAAACTAGATGTAAATGAAATTTGATATTATTGTACCTATATTTGTGTAGTACATAATATGATTGTTGTTTATATCTAAATTATAGTAGACGGAAAGTATCTCAATTTGTCGATGTCAAGTACCGTTCTCAGTGATTTTTTCTTCAAAAGAAATATAATATAAAAAATTATGATTTAATTAACTAGCCACTGTACTACCTCAGTAAGTCTAGTTTGTGCACCTATACCTTTGTTTTTCATTTATGTTCGTGTATTAATAACATACGTACAATATCGGTATAGACTAGTTCCGTTTTAACTAACGCGGGGGTCTAATAGTGTTGGTTGTTACCTCAGGCTGGCTGCGGCTGCGGCGGCGGCTGCGGGCGCGACCAGCGAGCTGAGCTACCTCGCCGCCCTCCACCCCGCATACCGGCCCGTCCCATACGACCATCCTCTATATGGGACGAACACTTTACGAGGTAAGTAAGAATCGTTAAGTGTAAATGTTTTCAGCTAATTTAACTCGCTCCGAATGGTTTCCAAGCATTCGCTTAGGATACGCAGTTGGGGTGAAGTTTATTTATATAATTTTCTCGGAAGCAGCGTGTATGTAAGGAACGCGTGGCCGTGGTCAGTTTTGCGTGTAAAGTTTGTTATAAATTAATAGTTAAACATGTTATACTCCTTAATGTAATAATTTTCAATTGCCGATTCTTGTAGTTGCCTCCAGTTCAATATTCACCTACGTTTGTAAACTTCTTCAGTAAGCTCAACTTACTAAATACTTGGAAAACTTCTATTCTGATAGTAAAATAATAAATTCTAGATACGAGAGTTATTCCCATGCACACAACCGATGCTACGGCTGGAACGTATATGCTGTTGTGCATATTTTAATAAAGGATGTGTCCTTAATAACCTTTTAGTCCAATGAATTTATTACAGTCGTCAATAAGACTAAAAGCACCTATCATCATTTGAATCTAGACTCGTAGGACAATTGTCAAATAATATACAATAAACGTGATATGTAAGTTACTTTATTGAAAAAATAATTTAAGTCATTCCTAGCGCACCAACAAAGATATCTGCCTATATCAGTAAGGTCACCTATAATCACGTGAGCCGTTCTCTTTTGCATGTTTTTAGATTTTTTATCATTTATGGACATATTAATCACATTTTACCTTTCTAATAATTTCTACTTGCTACTGCTAATTCGTACGTCAATATATGTTAAATAAACATATAAATTAATATATCAAATCTATTCTGCCAAAGAGAACTGATCTCTGGCGAATTTAGATGTTGAACTCACAATAGCCGTTCGCTTGACCTTCCTTGTTAAAAAAAGCGCTATAGGAGATTTTAAATGCAAATTGTAATGTAATCTTTAATGCTCAGTAACATTAGTGTAATTAAATGAACACTCAATATCAATTAGAACATCATTAAGCAGCATAAACATTCATATGGATTAACACAGGCCGTTATCAGTCGCGATTCCAGCGAATGGACGTAAGGCTAAACCGTTACTACTACCGCGCAACGTTACACTGCATTCCAAAATTAAATGCTCACCCAAACAACGTTACGCGACTGCAGCAGTGAGTGCGTCTCGTCTCGTCCGACACAATTAAAATTGACGCTTCGAAATGTTTCGATTGTTTTCGATATTGCTAATGTTATATGTAAGTCCAATGAAATGTGCACTGGGTTATATTTTTATACTTGAATTGTACGATAACGCTAAAATTACGGTGAAAAAAATCAGCAATTAATGACTTAACTGCATTTTATTTTGTTATAACCTAATCATGGACTACTTATGAACCCAAACGCATATCATTTTTTTACTAATCTGAGGATCTATTACAAAATATGTTTTTTGGAATGATTTTTCTATAAATCTTTTATTTAATCATGACTGTACTTCGAGCGCTAGCTGAAAATGATTTTTCATCTCTAGCAGTTCGTTAATCCACTGAGCTACGACTTTTTGTAGCAATTCAGTACATACACACCTGTACTTACTGTTCACTGGAGATGATGGACGAGTGATGTAACTTAATTTTAGTGTTTGATAATTGTATTTTCTTTTAATTATTCTAGTTTTGTTATATCGTTATTGTTGTATCAGACATACAACGTGTATCCTGCTTTTTACAATGCACGTTTCTATCTATCTAAAAATTAATATACAATAACAATACAGTGTTTACCTTTGTAAATACTTTACACACAAGATCGATTGTGAGATTTGGCAGAGTTTAATTTGCTTTGTGTTCGATGACGTACTATTTTTATATCTATTAAGACGTTTCATTTTACACTTCGTACAAAATAACATCAACAGCTAAGTGTAACCTTATCTAGAATCAATACTGTGTAATGTAAAAGGTGTAAAAGTTAAAAAGAATACCTATCGATGACCTCAGTTAGACTTTATGATTTTTGGTATGCACGCGAATTGTTTCAGTACAATTATAAATTTAGCATTAAAACATTATCAAGGAATTTTATTTTTATCGTTGTCAATAACGAATTTATGATCGAATATCGATCACTAGTTCTTTTACACACAGTACTAGACGACTTAGTAGTAGTGTAATAATTGTTTTGGATTTATTTAGCGTAATTACTAGTTCACTTATCTATTAACAGCAGCAAAACCTCATGCCAGATCATTAAAAAAACTACAAAACCCTATTGCGCGGCGCGCCTTTAGTGCCATCTCTTTCTCAAATCGCATAATAAAGGAACTGAAGCGAGACGCGAGAGCCGCGAGCCGCGAGCATCTCACACAAGCCCGCAAACGCCACAAACGTACACAATCGACGCAATTTATCTATACAGTGAGGTGTTAATTAGGATTTGAACTCACGACTGCCACCATTCATTTTTCTACGCCGCACAAACGAGAATCGACCTTCCGTGGCGACAATAACAATGCAAATTGTTAAAAACTGTCCTCCGATGAATGATACGTAAAAGTGGCTATAAAAGGACAGGCCGTGTTTAAGTCACGGGTTAAAATTGGCATGCAGTGCGGTATCGAAGGGTTGAGATTTCGTCCTTGCAATTAAGACGTTACCACTACTCTGGGCGTTAATTTATTAGATTCAAAGTGAAACAAAATGTTGTGGAAATAACTGTTCCATCACGTCATTTTGAGGAGATTTTAGATTTAAACCTTCTGTAATGTTTACTAACTGTCGACGTGAAAAACTAAACCTTATAGCGGGTTCGCGACCTCTTCATTGTTCGTGGTTCTTTCCTTAAATTAATATCCGCATCAACTTGATGCCGAGTTGGTGTGAGGATTAAAACTATTTATTATTCAGATTCAGTTTTGTTTTTCAAAAGTTATTGAAGTAATAAAATACAAACTATCTTTTGAAACTGTATACTATTGGAAGATAATTGTTGGATTTCACTCTTTGGATGCTGACAAAATAATATTTTTTTATGAACTACTTTCAATGGAAGTGGATATTCAACCAACAAGACCTATTCATCAATCTGTATTTCACATTGTCACATTGCAAACGTTTCAAAATTAATGTCTAATTTATTTCTAACAAATTTTCTGTATACAACTGCAAGTATTTTAAAAAAATTATGCCAAATTTTTTATTTCCCTTATTTAATACTCAGGGTTGTGAAGTACGTTTCCTCGTTTTGGACAGAGCTTATAGTATCAAAGAATGAAGAGGTAATTTATACATAGATTTCATACGTGTGAATCTTTATTAACAGAAACCATTTATCCAAGTGATTGAACATTTCGTATTACTATAGCAGGAACACAAACAAAGCTTATAGAATGTAAAATTATTCCTCTTTATCGCTAACACGCCTTAACTAATGTCGTCTATCGCTCAGACCGTAACAGATACGTACATTAATGTACTGATGACTGTTCGCGTGGTACAAACGAGAACGTGTACGCGGTGCACGTTCGAGAGTTCTTGCACCAGCTATATGTTTCCTTACAAACGTTGTCTGGAAGAGAGTGCTTGGTATTTTGCTCGCCGTTTCGTAAAGAATTACCATGGAGAAAAGCTTTAACGTATGAATAAATAATATGCGTACGACTTTTATGTTTTCATATGCGCGTAAAACTATTATGTTATTGACAACACTGTCAGAAGCAATGAAAATCAGATGTCGCCAGCGGTGTTTGCAAGTCGATACGACTAGAGATCTTCAAGACAAAGCACACTCTTTTCTTAAAGCTCGATAACGCAGCTGCGACTCTCCGAATGTTGCCGCTGTCTGTGGACGACGGTGATTACTTTCCATCAGGTGAACCGCTCGCTCGTTTGCCTGCTCTACCTATAAAAAAAACTATTCTATACTTTTTATGCATAATCGCACTTATAAGAATTGTATAATGCACCAAACTATCACTTATTTGTAGAGAAAATCACTAAAAAATGACAGTAAATTTAGTGTTAGAAAGAGAAATTTGTATTGATACCGTTTCTCGCCGCAAGCTTGTGTTGGACGCTGATACTAAATTTACGTTCAATACGTACAAGGCGCCCACAGTGGATATTAGCGATTCGACGTGGCCCCGTCAGTTCCCTTCGACGTGTCTTTAGGCGTACAGTTTGTTTGTAATATTCACGGCTCGCAACGCAGTCAATCGCAACCTCTAAATAGTCGTAAAAATTCATTAGAACTTTACGCCGCGGCGCGTTGTAGAGCGAACGTAATTAGGTAACGTCTCTAACTACGAGTATCACCGTCTTGTCGATCGCACGGCGAGCGAATTGATTTTCTGTGTCGATGTTGCTAGGAGTTTAATGTGTATGATTCTAACTTAAATTATATATACCTGTATATTGCCTACTATTACGAGCTAGGACATAAGCTTAACTTGTAAATTTAATTTAAATTAAATGTAGTTACAAAATTTATATATGTCTTCGACATTATAGCTTATAATTGTCTGGACTGATTTGGTCTAGAGGGTTATTTATTAATAAAAATTCAACTTGGATGCATGGGCTTTATCAAGTCTTTTCTTTTAAAAGGAATCATGATGGGTGTGTTAAATGTTAATTTTCCAAAAAATTATGTCCACGATATAATTTACGCACGACAAATCAATACAAAATAACCAAACCCGCTGGCCGCTGGCGGTTGATTTTCCAGAAAAATAAAATGCCGTCCGCAGCACGCAAGAAACTTAACCCTTCACGGTCGACGGTGTTCCTGCACCGAAACGAAACTGTTTACGGCCCGGAGGGGGGAAGAAAAAATTGCAACGCGGTGTCCGCTTACAGCGGCAACCGAGCTCCGATAACACGTCGCGGACGGGCATTCAGATAACGCTCAATTAGCCGTATTTTTATGTGAACAGCTTTATGCGGGACCAAACAATTAATTACTCTCGCGTGTACTAGCTTCTCAACTTTATACTCAGTTTTGTACACCGATTAACCCAATGAAAGTAGTATTCGTTTTTAATATATCAATTTTTAATACATGAATTAAATACGAAGTATTTATAAGTTTACGCGTCGAATGCGAAGTGAAGAATTTCTTTAAAAATCATATGAAATAAGTGGTATATTTTTAAATAAAGTCAAAGTAAAAATTTTGTTATACACTATGAATACATAATCCAATTGCTTTGCAATACAAAATTAAATTGATGACAAATCAAAACCACGTATGTGGCTAATTTTTAGCTTCTGCTATTCTATTTTTTAATATCTTTTTAATTATATTTTCAATTCGCTTCAATTGAAATATCGGTTATTTAGTATTGATATTTTTTCATATATATGTATAGAAAATATTTTTACGCATTTCGGATATACACAGGTTGGACTATTAAACATAATTTCTACATTGCACATATAATTAAACGCATGGAGGTTTCATCTAGACGATTTGCAAAACAAATGATGATACTTTGCCGATTGCGGTTCTTAAATCTGAATTTAATATACGTTCTGTCGAATTCCCCGTGCTATCAAATGCTTCGCAGCATTACACACAATGTGCAAAAAACTTTTGATGGCCCCCAAATAGTGGAGTTGGCCTCGATTGAAACCATTAAATAAATACGTCGACAACGTCCTTAATTTTTATTCTGGACCCAATAGCTATGCTTTGATGACTTCATTTAAAATCGGAAAAATGTTTTTACCCGTCCGCTGCGGTAGTTATGTTTTTTTTTAAATGTTTCGTGAGTTTTAAATTTGTTGCGCTATATTTATAGCCCAACTCCATTTTAGTTTGCGTCTACAAGTTTATTGCTAGTGAAAGCCACTAGTTACTCTGTTAAAATCATTTCAGAATAAATACAAAGTACAAACAAGATGTTCCTTATATATATATACGCTAATTATTTTTATAAAAACAGAAAGAAATATTATTTGTCTGGATAAATCTTTTACAGAGTTACCAACTTCCCTCTTCCCTCGTCTAGGAAGAGGAGAGAAATGGATAAATTGGTGTGATGTATGCCACATTCTTACTGGACGTAATGTATTTTTCCACATACTTGCATTTCCGACGCTGTCCAAAAATTCAGCACCGTCGAATTAGTACATCATTCTTAATGTTCAAGTAATATTTGTAATTACTCATTATATTATGAACCCATGAAATAACTGTCACTTTCGACATATATTCAATTATCATAATCAGTCTATAACAAAACAGTCGACCGCTGGACATGTGCCTCTTCGAGAGCACGATACAGACCACGATCTTTGGTCACTCTCTTCATATTCTTACTGGCGTACAATCAATATTTTTTACTGTATTATTAAATGGCACTGTAATTATAACTACTTGTTTGTTATGACAATTTAAATAGTTTAAATTATATAAGACCCTTTTTTTAATATTGTTCTAACTTAAGAGTTAGGCTCTTATCGGCGTTCATGCCATCTCTCTCGACCTTCTGTCCAAACCTTGACCTCCCAATACGTTATGACGTTGGCTTCCTCTTTAATCTGATCTGTATATGTCCTTCTTGGTCTACCCTGTTACGCCTGATCTTCATCTTCCCCTCGATAATTGTTTTCGTGATATCGTCATGTCGTATATCGTGGCCAAAAGTTTTATTCTTCTGTTTTCTGATGATTTTAAGATGCATTACACTTTTAACATGGCGAGACATAATATATGTGCTGCGGCTACCTACTGGCGGCTCGCGTGTTGCATGACGCCGCCCCCGCCGGTGTGATATGACGTGTTAACTCCTCACTTGTGTCCTTAATTTATTATTTAGCGCGGTGTCTCGGATTTCGTCTACTGGAGCGGAGCACCGGATGGCGGGCGTCCTATCCACTACAGACCTACATCTCGGGTACACCGATACCGTCCATACACGCCTCATTATACCTCGCGTGTGCTGCTGACCGATATATTTTTTTCATTGCTCTTGAACAAAGAGTAAAATAAAGACTATTACATAAATGTATTAGCCGAACAGGTATACCACCTATTTTATTATAAACAAGTATAAAGCAACTTGAACTCGGAATGCTTCTTAAGTTAATAAAAATCGAAAAATTTAAAGACACGAGTAAAACCTATATTTACAGCTGATCGAGCTAATTATTCAACGTATAAATCATCGTCGGCGGACTGAAAAATTTCGCAACCGTAGTGACAAGCCGAAACTTAATAACTTACTCGGAAATGTTGCAGTGAATTGGGAGTCGAGCGAGCGGCCCGACCGGCCGGGTAACCCTACACTGCCACGGCCGCACCGACACATATAAATTGTATTTTTATTCAAATCGACCCAGCGTGCCGCTACAGGACTACCTTAAAACAAACAACAGATCGTTCCGGTGTCATACGAATGAAAATTCACCTTATGTGAATAGAAATAAACGCACAATTTCCAATTCCGATGGTCCTCAATACGATCGTGATAACGGAGTAGACGACAAGGAGTTTTTGAACTACGGTAACAAAGATGTTCATAACAAAAAACTCAAGCGCATCGTTTTATAGTTTTAATAACACATTGCACATTCAAATTACATAAAAAGGTAAAAGGTGTATCATCAAATGATATAAGACAGCTAAGCTTAAACTTTGTATGCTATCTAAAAAAATTGAGAACCAATCAAAACAATTACAATAAATCAATTCGCCCGTTTCCTCGCAGTTGGTCAACGCTTTATGATTACATTATAATTATAACTTAACACCCACCATAATTACGAATCCATTCCAAAAATGTCACCACAAGGCTGACCGGACACGATGAAGTATAATTTACTCGTAGTTAAATTATTAATACATTTCTTCGCGCGTTCCTTCATTACATGCAAAAAGTGTTAAAACCTCACGAAAAATTTAATTACTTTATTCACCTGGCCATTGCTCGATTCACTTTAATATCGATAATGATAAAACTACCAATCACAATCGAGTTATTAAATCGACGTCCCGTTGCCGCGTCCGATGATATTAATATGGTTAATAAAAACGACAACTCAGAATCGCAAAGGGTGGTTGCACACCGTGTGCAATCTTTCTAAAGTCGTAACCTATGCGAGTGCGAGATTATAAAAACTTTAAGCATTGTGTCGTAAAAGTCGATATACCGAAAAATTAATACGGTTCGTATGCGGAATAACGCCGCGTGTATATGTCTTCATCGCTCGATAATCGTAAATTAAGACCCAGCTCCGAGTTAACTGAGCGTAAAAACTGTGAGCGGGAGATTGAGAGTTCATGTTACTCTCAAGAGGGGGAAAAAAGAAAAAAAAATAAGCCGAGCGAAAGAGAACGGAAATTTTAAACAAAAATACATTATTAAATATTTTTATTTCAAATTCCAATACGCTTAAAAAGGGAACAAGTTTTACACTTTTTATAACGTTAACGTAGGTTGATTATCATCAAATTAAATTATTTATTAGGGGTATCAGTTATAGTCAACTCAAACAGACGCTAGATAGAAGTAATTTTTTTATTAATTTGCTTAGAATGGGTCGTTCGTTTCTAAATATCTTGTCAGAATAAATTTATCCTGCACCCTAATCTCTCAGGAGAAAGCGAGAGGTGCACTGGAACGGGTTTTAGAGGAGGACGCAACACCAGCGCCCGCGCATGACAAGTGACCGGATTAATGCATTTTAAACGAAGAAGGCTTAATTTTGATCTCGGGTCCTTTAATTGAACAATTCTTTTTTTATTTTTTTACATTAGGACGAGGCGAGAATTTCTTGCGAGTATTTGTGCTTAACTACGTTTTAAATTTGGTCGATGCTGTGAAAAAAATTTCTGAATACTCCTGGTTTGTACAAAGCTAACGTCTTTTACATTATTCGACTTTATTCACAATCTGACAGATTGAATTCCTTCTTCTGTTAATGAAGGTCAGCATCTCTGTTACTGAAAGTTGGCAGTCTGTAATTTAAACTTCTTGTCATTGGCTAAACCGAAACGTTCTGCGGCTGTTTTTATAAAAGTCCACTTCCGTATATTATGTAGGCATGATTTCCTACGCTTTCCATTACAAGAAGTATTCGCTGCTACTTTTCCCATCATGATTAATTGGACGCATTAACTTAATTACTGAAACAACATATATTGAAAGTGCCCCTTGATAAATTGAACGCCGTAGATTTATAGGCGATCTATTTCTTAAGCGACGGCCTGCTCGACTCTCCCGCCGACTTCAGGATCGGACGGCTCTGGAGCCGCTCCCCGCGGCATGATTGACGACGTCCACGGCCGATAGCCCTGCCCGCTGCGAACGGTGACTGAGAACATTTTAATAAATATCTCCGATGCTCCTTTTTAAAAGCGATAATTTCTCCTTTCGTTGCCTTTGTGTTAGCGTAATGGCGGTCATTTGTATTTGTTATGCTCGCTTCGTTTGTTTCCAGTTCGGTTCCAGGCACGCGTAGTTCTTAGTTAGTACGTTATTGAGATCATGTGCCATCCCCATTTGAAGTTTTTCTTTGTGATTAACTCGGTAAGTTAAAGTAATAAGGATGTAGCGGTGGAGTTAGTTTATAATCTAAATAGCATTTGTTCATAAGTAGGATCATTCGCAAACAATGTATTTAATAAAAATATCTCTTCGCATTTTTACTGAGTACACATAATTTCTGTGAGCTTGTTGTTTTTCTCGAAAAAACTTGTCTGGTAAGATTAGAGTGCTTCTTTCTGTATAATTAAATTACTTTAATAACAATAATAATTCAACAAATCTTAATGATGCAGTACGTTAGAAATTAAATTGTTGCGAAATCTTCTCAAATCAGCTTCTCTGAGTTTTAATGAGAAATTGTATTAAATAAGTGATTCTCAATATAGCATACGATAGTAATGAGAAAAATAAATATGCCGATTTTAAATGAGTGTGAGAATCGAAAAGGAGAAAAGGAATGTTTATCCAAAAATACGGCGCTGCAAGAGGCTAACACAACAGCTAGAAATGTATTGAATGGTGGCCCTCAACAATTTCTCCGATGGGGAACCTGTTCGATCGTGATGGATGAAAAAACCCGTGAGTCGGCAACGATTGATCCGGTCCGCGTCGAGATTGAGACATCTCGGAACGGGTTCCGTCTCATTGGTGTAGGTTTAAGTCGACGGTGTTGTGCACGAGCGGTGGCGGGTGGCGACTTGTTATTTTTTCTAATTTAATGACATATTTTAATTTATTTACTTATTTTACACAAGATGTACTTCAAATTAATAAATGTCACCTATCTCAAGTAATATAATGCCGTGTAGTTGTATGCCATAAAATATACTTACAAAATTTCTTTACACTATTATATAGTACTTACTATTCGTTACTGTATAGGGTTCTGTTAGTCATCTGTTAGATTTAATTGACATTGACCAAATTATAACACTGAATCTAAAATTTCTAGCAAAGTACGGAAAAAGGCCTACCTTTTTAAATATTTCATCTACTTGCCTATTTATACCCAACAACGAGTTAGGTTCTGATTTTTAATAGATATTTAGAACTAAGAAGAACTTGTTAAACATCCTAAAATCGTAAATATATTCAACATTATTTGCTATTTTTACTAAGGAAAGTGAAACAACAGTCATCATCATTATCAGCTTTCGTCAGACCAATATTTAAGTCCAGTAGTAGGCCTTCCCCAATGGCTTCCAATATATGCGATCCTCCGCTTTCCTCATCCAGCCGCTGGCCGCCGTCCTAACCTATTAAAATAAAAGGTTATTAAAAGATAAAATTAAAAACGTTCACATAGGTTTGTAACCTTTCATTTCAATAACTTACAAAATATTTTCTGTTATAATGTAAAATGTGACAGCATCCATATATGAGCTACGTATTTCACATAATCCAATATAACTGGGACCATAGTTAAAGTTTGTTACAGATATTTTTTTTTAGCTGATTTTACTTATTGCACTTTTTTTTCACCCGCTTTTCTTGTAACTTGCACCAAACGGTTACGCCCACGACACGCGCACGTAATTGTTCCCAGAAACTTCGATTCTACTTTTTTTCTTCTTAATATTCGATTCGGATAGAAAACATAATCGCTCCACGTGTCGATTACTTTAAATCGTTATAATATCGATTCCTATCTGACTGGCGTTTTGCTAAGACAAAAATATGATTTAACTCGATTAGGCCATAACATCGAGTAGAATCGATTTCGGCAGCTAGTATTAAGACGTTCGGAACTTTTAGTTAATTCACATCGGGTCAGTGTCCGTAATGATTACAGTTTATTGTATATTCTTTTATAGTTCTACGTCTGTTAGTAACGAGGCTTTATCGATTCTGTTCATCTTAAATACATTGGGCTTTTATGTTTCATTCGATTCGCCCAATTCTTGCCGATTTAGTTTCTTTTTTCTATACCGTTTCTATCGCGATTTCGTACGCCTTTCGATTTTGAGTTTATTTTCGAACATTCGTTCCGCGCGAATCGATTCTCTTTTTTTATATGATTAAATTGTTTTTTTTTTATGCTTTTTATACATTTTAAGCGAAGTTATTTATTAACCATTAACGTTAATTAATCACTAATTAATAAATTCGTCCATTCAGCCTTGTGTATGATATTTATTACACATTAGAAACGTTCATGAAGTCATTGCATCATCATTTTTAATATTGTTATATGGTTGTTAAAGTAATATTATTATTATTTTAAATTTGCTTATTTTAATTGAAAATCGAACCCATTTAGTCGAAAATATTATTTTTATTTGCAGTCGGCTAACACTTGCCCTCAATTGACACATGATGTGGTGATAATAAAGCCGTAGATAGCGAAGTGCGCTTGTGCAGAACTATCTGGCTCTCAAATGTATGACTGCCGAAACACAGCAATGCTATAACGGTGGTAGATTGATAATGAGGATTCCAAATAACCTTACCACCATCAAAACACAACTCAAATGGCTTGGGAACCCAACCCAGGACTTCCGTGTTAGTAGGCAAGTAGTAGTCCCACTGCGCTACGGACGAAGTCATATTCCATTTCTTCAAAAATAAATTAGTCTATTTCAACGTACGCATGTTAATCATGTTAATTTTTTTTTGCTTAAACCTTCTAATTATGCACCCTCGACATGTTTGTTAACAAAATTTCGTGTTGAGGGAAACATAAGTCATAATTCCCGGCGTCGGATCCTGTTCCGTTCGCTTCCTAGAAAGCCAATTAACAACTTAACACGTGTTTTTGTGCGAAACTTAAATCTCGGACATGTGGTGACGGTATGCCTGCACACGTATGCCACAACTGTTAAATATATGAGCTTAGGGCGACATTGTGTCACTACGAGGTGGAAGGATTCCACATCTGGTCTGTAAGTGTCAAGATGGTCGTCGACATACAAAATTTTACTTTACTGTGGTATTGTTATCGTTTATTATTACTTGTATTTGTGTTTTGAGAATAAACAATTAAAGTCCAAGCTTTCGTTTAAAAAATTATATTAAAATTTATTTATATTAACGAAATTAATTCCATATCTATACGATTTGGACTAAATAACTATTTATATAAATAATTTAATCAGTTCAATGGGGAATAATTATATCATACACCAAAAAAAAAGCAGTATTAAAATTGTGTAATTGAGATGTGTTTTTTTTTAACTTTTGTGAAACAATTGTTTAGCAGATGTATTCAAAATTAAGAATCATCATTTTTTAAACTATATTTCCATGAGTCCAGTTTCTCTGTTTTTTTCTTCATTCTGTGTGGCAACTTTACGTTATATATTCTTTTTTCAAAGGATATATAAGGATTAATTATTATATTGAATTACTATGGCCTCGAAAAAAAATTAAAAGTGTCCGTAAGCTTACTGTTAAACAGCAGACGGACACATAAAGCACGCGAACAGACATAATGATTGTCTCTCATTAAGTCAGCACGAATAAATCTCAACTGGCACACAGTTATTTATGGTGTCTGGCGCGAGCGATATATTTAAGAGGTCGGAGACAATGGTTAGCGTACGTGGTAACTTTGTTCAAACGCTTTCGAAATATGAACTCCGTACTCGTTTCAAGCCGGTACCGAAAAAAAATAAAATAAGAAAAGAGTTTTTATTTCTTTTCATTTGCCACGTGTTTTGTGGTGAGGGGAGAACATTGGCGGCCCGCATGTCCGAGAATAATGTTCAAAGGCACGAGCTGCCTGGCATCCAGCTGAGCTGCCACATTCGTGCCTTATATAAAGAATAAACTACTATCAATTTTTGTAATAAAAAGTAAAAATCCCCTAACTCATAAGTGTTACTAGATTAATACATTGGTGTGTATTTCATAAAAATCTGCAGGAACTTTAATGTCAACCGCTTTACAGCGTAGCAACGGAAAAACAGTTTCTTTTTTTATAATTGTTCTATTGCTCTCCTTTACCTATTATTAGAAGAAAAAATGTCAAAATCAATAACAACATATGATTTCTCTTATAAGTCTATGCATATTTTTTTGCCCAATACTTTTGATTTGGAATGACAGAAAGTGCCTATGATGTTATTGAATTTGTGCATTTATAATTTTAAATAATTATATTAAAACAAAAGCCGCCCCCTACAGAGGCGTTTTTATAGAATTTAACATAGACCCTGCCACGTGTACCGTTTTCGATACACGTAGTCACTCGTAGGTCATATTGATTTTTCTAAATGAAGACGTTTGCTTTCATCCTAATGTAATTATTGGTAACATTGTCGCGTCTTGCGACGGTAACCGTGTACTGACAGCAGCGCAAGCGACGCGGTAAACTGTTACCAGTGCAAGAGCGGAAACAATATACATATTAACATACTGACGTTGGATTAGTTACATGTACCGGAAATGGTACATGTGGCTTGGAAGCGACCTAAACTCACAATCATCATGGCATGGAATGTGTCAAAAATTATACTTATTCTGTACAGTATCATCTATAAGTCATCTTACTATAACAATACGGTGAAAGTTTTCAGTGCGACGTAATAAAATTGTCCTTGGCCTGGGTTACGTCGCCGGGGTGCCCACATAATTGACACATAACGAGCCAATTAAGTCAACAGACACTTAAAAACAAACGCTTGTCTATTCTGGAGCGCAGGGCTTTGGGTAATTAAACCACGGGCCCTTAACAAGTAATTAGTGAGAAGAAGGCCGGAAGGGCATGTGGGCGCAGCTTGAGCGCGGGTTTAAATTTCTTCCTATAATCATTACTATTCTTTATTTTCTATATCCGTATACCAAATTTATCGGTCTATGAGATGTATTTCATTTATAAAATTATTTTTAGAAATACCGCAGTGGTTTACGGCTTATTTTAATATGCAATTCACAGGTTCCATTAAGGCCACGACTTTAAATATCAAAGATATTGTCAAAGTTACCTACTACCCTCGACGTCAATCTGCCGCTATGACAGCAGTTCAGTGTTCCGGCAGTCATATGACAACTAAAGTATTCTAAGCGAGCAAGGTTTGTTATTCACGGCTTCATTGTCACCTAACAGCATGTGTCAATTAAGATGAAATGTTGCCGATAACTAAAGAGAAAAATCAGAAACAATCATACGAAAGTTTATCACGTTCTCGGCACAAGACTAATAATATAACTTTCTTTTTGTTTTAAAAGATTCATCGAGATTAGACAGACCTTCACGTGTCTCAGTAATTCAAGTTTTAGGTTAATATATTCTTCAAAAATAATTTTATGTTCGTATTGATATGGTCACAGTGTTTCTAAATGCGTTCATTGTTTTTATAATAAAAAAATAAAGTCTTTGTGAATTGAGTCATCTAAGGAATTGAGTCATGAATAAATCATTTTAAATAAAATCTACGAAAGAGCGAATAGGACACGAGATACGGGCATTCAACGTGAGTGAAAGACGAAGCATGCAGTCGTCGAGCCGTAATTATGCCTTTCAGATTATAATTACGAGTTATGAAGCGATGAGCGTTACATTATGCGGTTTTGTTTGCGTTTATATGTTTAAATTGACTTGTTGGAGGATAATTGTTGTGATTAAGTAAGGAATTCAAACCATATTTTTTTTTAAGGTTTATTATGTGTTTATATGTTAAAAACTTTATTATATTACGTATTATTTAATAAGACAATAATAGTGTCGATAGCGTTTTATTTAATATTATAGATTTGATAACATGGTTAAGAAGAGGACATTTTATTTTAATTTTTTATAAATATTATGTTCAACTGAATTAAATCATGGGGGATCGTGTTTTAAAAACAAAAAGCCAATTTATAAAGTAAATAAATCAAAGTAAATTGATTATGTTTTATTTAAAAAAAAAAGCAAACTTGAAGTCAAGACATCAATCATCCTTTCCAAGACGGAGAGCCTTTTTATCATTTTCCGAGAAGCGTCAGAATTATAGCTGTTTTACATAGCACCAGGCTACCTGCTATAGCTCTTGATTATAGCATAAAAAAAACCTTGTTAGCGGACGCGGGCGTTTTTTGCGGCATCTAAACGTACCCACCCGCTAATCGTTTTATTGGCTTTGATGTTTTAATGATCGACCAGCTTTCGCGACTCCTCACAAATGCTAATACTAACTTAAATAATCAACGTTCAAAAGTAATTACGTTTTTGACGCTCTCGTGAGATATTGTAGCATAGACTATTATGTCCCGTTAAACTACATTCTTTACACATAATAAAACGAGGAGAAATCTCTTGTATACAATTTACATGAACGTTTATTTTCCTCTAATCTCCTACTAATCGCGTCGCTTTTCAAATATTATCACCAATCAAAATTTAATTGCGATTAACCAACGTATTCTTATTTATATCGACTACCTCCATGGCGCAGTGATTTACTCGCTTGCCTTATAAAGCGGAAATCCTAGGTTCGATTCTTAAACCACAGGAGTAGTCTGAATGGTGGTGTGGTTTTTAAACCCGCCTGGCTAGTTATCATCCTCAATGTCAATCTCCCGCCGTGACTGCATTGCTGTGTTCCAGCAGTTAAACAATTGAGAGTCAGATGTTTTCTGTACGAACACGCTTCACCATCCACGGCCTTATTGTCACTTGACATCAACTGAAATCGAAGCCAAGTGTTAGCCCATAACCCATATAACAACTAATTTTTTTAAATACACGCTATTATCCGGGTTTTCGTAGTAAGAAATGTGTTCGTAGTTAGTACTTAAATTTTTAACGCAATACGTTCGCGTCTGAATTGGGACGATGAATACTTAAACTTGTAACTTAAAATTTCTTTATTAAATAGTGTTATTACTGACACCTAATCGTCAATCGTGTATTACTGTCGTGTGTACAGTTTTTTTTTCTGTAATGGCCATTATCAGTTGTCTTCGGAAATAAGCTTCTGCTTATGGTCTCTCTTTTTCATAACCTATTGATCATGTACCTACGTATAAACAACTAGCCTGGCAAGCCTTTATTGATAATGAAAACTGTGCATCAATTGTTTTTTCGCTAATAGCTGAATATAACTTCGTACGGTATGAACTTAGCTCGGAAACATAATGACGTCTACATCATTTCAAATACAAACGATCAATAAATCAGTTATCAAGCTAAACGTTTGTCACTCGCCTATAATTAAACACATTGAATATCCGACATTTTTTATTAGTCCGTGAATATTTTTAAGCGGGGTAAAAAAAAATAGAAGGAATGCCGACATTACAAATTCACGTCGCCTCACCTTCATCTCGCCGCGCATTCGAATAACAACCAAAGTCATAATTTACAGCCGGCCTCATTAGTATACGCGGCTACAAAGTCACCGTGCGCGCCACATCCAAACGGGCCCGCTAACAAAGCTATTGAAATTCATATTTTAACGCTGAACGTGACCGCAGACCGCTAGATGTCGTCCACCCAGTTACAAATTTTACGCCCAATCAATATCGATAAAAATTAATACATCACTCGGGTATTTAACGATGCATATTAGTTATTTGTTAAGCGAAAACCGACCCAATCGCGCCGAACCGCCGGCTCGGTATTCAACTATGCGACAAAGACACAATAAAGGGGTATTTCGGGTGCGCTTTTTGCGATCGGGTTATACGAATGTCGTACGGGTGACCAACGCGGACGCAAATGGAATTCGAAACAGATCAACTTATTGGTCTCCATCGATGATATGTACATTTTTTTGTTTCTCTTTCGTTTATCGTTTTCGGTCGGTTCTCACAAGAGATGAAGACATAAAAATTTTGGAAGTCGCCCGGCGGCGCGTCAAAGGGGGACCACATGCGTTAATTTCGTGAGTTTTCGAGAAACCCATCTCGTTGTGGGCGCTTGCCAAATTGGTGGTCCCCGACGCCTCTCGCATGAACCCAATTATTTGTGGCCAAATAGCCCGCCAGGTCGGCGCAGCGTGATCGCCAAATCGAGGCGTTTTGCTTTATCGTTATTTTTTTTTATCTTATCTTAAAAACGTGTTTGTTTTCGAAGGAATGGGCGTGTAATTGTTATGGAGATTCTCGGCCGCTATGACACAATCTCGGCGCGGCCTCCCGCTGATTAGCTTTGATTAATAACTAAATAACAACGTTAGGGTATTGAATACGTTACCTGTCTACTTCAGACGTGCTGCCTGTAATAATCACTTATGAGCGACGGAATATAAATTTAAACAATATTAACACTCAAATTCTAATTCTTTTCTTGCTCTTAATAGGTACATTATCCTTGTCCTACTATTTATAATACCATGCATTTCGTTTTACATTTTAATTAAATACACTATCTGTCGTCAATATGAAAAGTAAAATAAATAATGCAACGTTGCAAAAGAAAAAAAGTGACTTAAAATAAATGAAAGAAAATAATTCTTAGCGAAAAGCGCTCTGAAATAATATGTAGACATCTTATTACGTGTCTTATTCTTCTCTAATAATAACCATTATAATTAATAAGTTGTGATGTAAATGAGTATAAAAACTATAAATCATATTTGATTACGGTCTCTTGGTTATTTTCAAAGTATTCTTCATAACGAAAAATATTTTCCTATAACTTTAATTAATTAGTGATCTTTATTATATACCAGTATTGTAACTTCAAAATCATTCAATAAATTAAAATTATATTATATTATAATTATATGATAACCTAATAAATCTAAAATTCTCTTTCATTAATAGTTTATAATTATAATTTTATTGAAAGTAATTGGATGCTTTGTTATTATGCACATAAGATTAAAATTTGAAAAATGGTACAACTAACGTAGATATATTTATTTTTAATTCTATGTCTTGAATGCAATATTTTATATTTGATTGGTTCTATAAAATTCCATCTTTAAAACTGAAACTAGTAATTTATTAGCCGCCAGTTTGTTAACACGAATAATACTACCAAGTCAAACGACTAACGTTTTGTTGTCATATTTAAAAGGTGTATAACATAATAATAAAATTATAGCGTACTGCTGTAAATATCAACATTTGTTTCCATTTTTAATTATTGACAGAAGATTCCTGGAAATAAGTTTTATTATCACATCGCTTATTATTTCGCCAAAAAACAAATTTACAACTTACAACTAACAGAACCTAATAAAGTGGGCAGTAAAACTCGCTGTATAGTGATCACGACTTTGACCAATACGTTATATATGCATCGGCGCCCAATTAACATTTAATAGGGTTGCCAAAACTTTTATGATCATAAAAAATAATATTTTAAATATTGTATTTGGTTCATATTAAAATTTTAATTTAATTGTGTAATAAAAGTGTGCAAACTTTATATGCACAAAAATTTCTAAGAGTATAAATATAAAACTAAACAAATTACATTCCGTTTGTTTACATACCTATTACAATGCTATTATTTACCATACAGACCAAGTGCGAGTTCACGTATTAATAAAAGTTAAAAGGATATATAAATTAAGTAAAAAGGAAAACCTACATTCCTACGTATTTGCTCAGCAAAGCATACGCATAAATAGTCACAAGCGTAAACGTCGACCGAGGGACCCTGTCACTGTCGGCGGCGTATTTGGTGCCGCAAAACTAAATGGATACAAAATAACACTCGAAAACTCGCATAAAATACCAACTCCATCCATTTATTAATCACCTACGGCGATAAGTAGGCAGTTTATATTCAAACTGCTTCTAACTCGTTGACATCTCAATTTGCAGTTATTACTGTCTAGTATGAGTAACTCGGCTTGATTGGTTGCCTTATAAATATGCGCTGGATTCCATTGTAGCGCACTTATTAAATTCTAAATGGATTGCGGTGACTTTTATGGCTGCTATAAAACAGTGATATTTAGTGCTCCGAGCACTTGGAACATCTTAGTGCTATTCTAAATTACTTGAACAAGTAAACGTTAAAACAATGTACTTAAAATTTGATGATATAAATTAAAACGGTTCAGGTTTCAACATTCTCGCAGGCGCAATGTTTGCATCGCAAAATTGAATTTTTTGTTACAACTCCCGGGCCACATGTGATGGATCTAAGATAGTGGTAGGGTATTTTTAGATTAGCATAAAGCATTGCTGTGTTCGCTGTTATAAAATCCAAAGAATTATAGCCTAGCAAACACCAATTTTTCTCACCTCATCGTCACGTAACATCATGTGAAATTAGGTTTAGTTGTTAGCCCGTTGAAAAGGAAACTAATTAAAAAACTTACAATAATACGCTTTGTATCAAATGTATATTGAATAGTAATATTATTGTACTGGTACATCTTATTTAAGGAAAAGATTTAACATTATTTGACTTTTGTTCTAGGTTTAGAGTATTTAAGTGCGGCTAGAAGTTTACACCCGGAACTGCACGCAGGCAGTACGCTGGCCAGTCAAGATTTTCAATTAAGTTTAGAAGGTGAGAGTTATGATAAAACTTTATGCGAGATCTCGTCTATTTCTTCTTCTTCCTGTCCTCATCCCACTGAATGCGGTCGGAGAAACTCGTATCAATCCTTCTATTATTGGTCACCTCAATTGTTACACCTTTCATACTCATATAATATACCTTTCAACGTAATAGTATCGTTTTTGGTATTACTCTATCATATTGTCCATCTACTCTCTTACTTAAATCTTTTCTTGACACACGGCTTTCATTCTTTCTCATGACATGTTCATGGCACGTTAACCTATTACTCCTTTACATTTCTAATGTGAGATCAAGTATTGTATCAAAAATAATTATCAAGTTCTTGATGAAATGATGTCAATCATATCAATCTTCCAGGATCAAGAATAGCGTCTCCCACACGTTTAAGGTTGTCGGGGGGCGCGATCAGTGCATCGGCGAATCGCAAGCGTGCAGTGTCCTGGAGTCCTTACTCTGCAGAGTCCTTGGACCTCGCCGCTGTAATCCGGGCGTCGCCAGCGAGCTTGGCAGTCAGGGCACCGTCTGCAGCTTCCACTGGCAGCTATGGTCATCTTAGTGCTGGTGAGGATTGGATTAAATCTTTCGGTAATTTATAACATTTCTTTCGTACTTTATAATCGGATGATCACGGGTTTTTCATAAGCGAGCATACTTCCTTACTTCCGCAATAGTTCTATTAATGTTTATATGATTTCAAAAACAAGCAATATACTAAAACTAATAGCATATTTTTTCTTTAAAATGATCCACATTCCTCCATTTCTATTTTATTTTCTGTGTACTTATTTTCCGGCATGTTTTTTTCGATAACAATATAAGGTGCGTTTCCAGGTGCAATATCGCCCGCCCTGTCGTTGTCGCACGCGTCGCTCGCGCAGCAGCTGCTGGCGCGGGGCGGCGTGGTGGGCGGCAGCGGCGTGCTCGCCGGCGGCGTGCTGCTCGACCCGGCGCATCAGCAGGCCGCCGCCGCGGCCGCGCATCACGCGGCGCACGCTCACCTCGTAGCCGGCATCCACAGGTACATACACAAAACGTACATTGAAATGAAACACAACCCTTAAGCATCTCTCTGTTACATGAAATATAATTGATTCAACGTCGTGTCATATTTATTTGTTATTATCGTATAAGACATGGCGCTGATCATAGAAGGTTGGTCATGTCAATATTAATATTTATTTTATTACTATTACTTTTTCATATATTTTCACAAAGGAACAATTTCACAATATTACTATTAGAAGATTTGCCAGGACATAACTCTACATAGTGTTAACCCCATAGTACAAAGAAACAATTTTTTTCCAAATTAAAGAGTTTTGGCAGTTCACAAAGAACGAACTAATATTATTTATTATTAATGATAAATGTAGACAATCAAAAATTAAGTCTAACAACCAAATAAAATTGTAACAAAGTAATAACAAAATCTTTAACAAAGTACAGAATTTAATATCTAGCTGTGTTAATACAATGTTTAGATCTCACATATCATCACCCACCCAACTGCTGCTGGGCGGTCCAGTGGACGTCAGGCAGGGCCTGGGCCTGGATGGCAACGGGCCGCAGCATCTGCAGCAACCGCCGCAGCAGCCGGAGATCACGAGCGTCATGGAAGCTGACAGGTAGAAAATGCGAATAAAACTAGGAATTTACCTCCATTTACCTTTTTTTCTCTATTTTTCCTTACTCAAGTTTTAAAAACAGTATTAAATAAATATTTTTAGGTTGTAATAATATTTTATACAAAGTGTATAATATAATGAGTGTTTTTGTGGTTATTTTTTTTTTGATACTATTATATCTCGAAGTTGGTCCTACCCAAATTTACAAAAATATTTCATCTCAAGTATTTTAAATTAGGTGGTAAAATAGACATTGAATTAGCACCTGTTCATAATTACTGTTTAAGCTTAATGTATTAGTTTCTATTTATCGTTGTCTATGTTTATTGATCGGAAGCACTTGTGTTTGTGCGTGTGTACGAGTGTGTGTATGTGTTATAAACATAATGGTTTTCATGTATTTTTGCAGCGCGTCTACCGCTCTGAATCAAAGGCGGTCCCCGCAGAGCGTCGCGTCGCACCGGGACAGCCTGCACAGCAACAAGCCGCTATCGGCGGCCGCGGAGAGCACCGTCCACGACGGCCTCGACTCCAAGGACGAGCCGGGTGACTTCATAGAGACCAACTGTCACTGGGTAAGCGGAGAACATCATTACACCAGTAGCAACACTGCTATACAAAAAGTTCGCATTGTACTAAAGCAATTATATCAACTAAAAGTAATAAAACACAGTTGTTATATTTTTGTTATCGGCTTAAGGAATAACACTTGACCTAAATTTCTCTTGATGTTAAATGACAATGCGACCGTGGATTACGAAGCGTGTTCGCCCAGAATATTTCTTGCTATCACATATACGGCATTGATGGTGGTAGCTAGTCATTCAAAAAACCCTATTACTATCCAGACTGCACTACTCCTGTGGGTTGGGGATCGAACCTGAGATGTCGTTATAAGCCAAGCGAGTAAACTTTACCGCCATGGAAGCAGTCAAATGTGAAATTTGGATAGCGGTAGTGTTTTAGAATAATACTGATTACCATAAGGTTTCCTTACTAATATTTTCACTTTGTTCAGGTGGATTGTAAACTGGAATTCCCTACACAAGACGACTTGGTAAAGCACATAAACACGGACCACATCCACGCCAGCAAGAAGGCGTTCGTTTGCCGCTGGGTCGGTTGCTCGAGGGACGAAAAGCCGTTCAAGGCTCAGTACATGCTGGTTGTACACATGCGGAGGCACACCGGGGAGAAGCCTCACAAGTGTACTGTGAGTATGAATAGGAGAAAACATTTTTTTTTAACTTATGAGAAAAAGACAGAGATAAAGAAAAGTTCGAATTTATGGAATACAGACAATATAGACGTTGTTTACAATTATCTAACCGTGACCAATTCAATATTTTTTTAATCATCTCTAGTGAGCATATACCGCAAAATTTATCTAAATAATACAAGTAATAGTAATAATTTTTTTAACTAATGCAAAAGAGATAACATGACAACAAAATAAGTAATAAATAATACTCAAAACAATTATAAATATATGTAAATAAATACAATTTTAAAATGTTAGTAATTAATTCTCATTGTTTAATAATTAATCATAATTAATTATATTAAATGTATATTTAAATAAATTACTGAAATTTTCAGTTCGAAGGCTGTTGCAAAGCATACTCCAGGCTGGAGAATCTAAAGACACATCTCCGGAGTCACACTGGCGAGAAACCCTACACCTGCGAATACCCCGGCTGTGCGAAAGCCTTCTCCAACGCCAGCGATAGAGCTAAACATCAAAACAGGACTCATAGTAACGAGGTATGTGACATTGTAAAAACAAGCCATGAACAACTGTTATGGAGTTTATTACAGCTTGTTGTAGGAAACACAAAAGCAATATTAGAGAGTAAAAAATGTTCAGCTTTATTGACATGTTTTGATTTTTAATGAAGAACGTTAGATCACGCGATTTCTTCTATTTTAATAAAACATGTTTGTCTATTAATTACTCAAAGAGATTGTTAAACTGTAAAATTATGAGGAATGTATATTTATTTATTTAATTATACAGATTCAGATATAATAGCAAACAGCATTCAAGCTTTGGAGAACAAAAGAATGGAATGACATTTGGAACGTGATAAGAAGAAAATTAAATTGATATAGTTAAATATTTTCAGAAACCATATGTTTGCAAAGCGCCCGGGTGCACGAAGCGGTATACAGACCCCTCGTCTCTAAGGAAACACGTGAAGACTGTCCACGGTGCAGAGTTCTACGCCAGCAAGAAGCACAAAGGTATTCGATTATATATCCGCACTTTATTCACCTACATTAAAGTTGAAAGGGTGCTGTGTATAGTAAAATTATTAGAGAGAAGAGACGTGTCGTCAAAACTCGTGGAGGCTATGAGGGTAATGTGGTTGTAAATCAGTTGAAGAGTGTCTCTCTTCAAAACATCCTATGTCACCTAAGGGATATCTAGCTCGTCTCTTCGTTTAGTTCATTAAAAAGAATAGCTCCTGATAACAAAACTTATTCTCTATATTATATAAAAAAAAATCTATTTTCATATCATAAAATTGGTGTCATAATTAATTGAGGTAAATGCCCGTTGGCTTGAAAAATATATCGCATCTTATTGTCATGTTTTGTTTATATACAACATATATATACGATGATTTTAAAAATGTTACCTTTTCATGATTTTGCAATAGGATGGGGGGGGGGGCCATTATAAAAATTATAAAAAGGGCCTTAACTTAAATTTAGGAGATTTATCGTTTGTGGGGGCGCGGGGGGGGGGGTGACCGGGGTGGACGGGGGGGGGGTGGGG
Organism: Pharmacophagus antenor; assembly: GCA_018245475.1. Taxonomy (NCBI): domain Eukaryota; kingdom Metazoa; phylum Arthropoda; class Insecta; order Lepidoptera; family Papilionidae; genus Pharmacophagus; species Pharmacophagus antenor. The sequence continues at coordinate 34,418 of DWQX01000887.1, forward strand.
GG
>DWQX01000888.1:0-34387 GCA_018245475.1 Pharmacophagus antenor
GAAAGTTAATTAATTATCTTTACACAATTGAAATAATCTAAGCGACAGTTTATCCCTCTTTTTTTAAATTCATACGGGAATCGTAATAACGTTTTCAACCTGTACGTAATGTTAGTCATTAAAGCAATCCCAGTGCAGACTATCCCTCGCTACACAGCCGTGACGTCACGCAGTTTAGACAGACGCGTCTCATCAAGTGCGTAAATACCGTACTCATGTTGAGCGCCATACATTACTTCATTGCTGCGTGATATACGCGGGCAATTTACTTTATACCTATTACTTGTATACCGTACAATTTTTTATTGTTGCTTAAGTTCACAGATTAGTAATAAAAGTTTTACACGTGAACAATGTACGTTAAAAGTTTTATCATTAGACTATAGGATTTTTTTTCTTGACCTTCTAGTTCACCTGATGTTGAGTGAGAAGGAGGTCATATGTAGTGTAGCGTGTATGCCAAGTTTACTCTGACTCTGACATGTATGACTGCAGGAACATAGCAAGGCTGTTTTTGGTGCAGATTGGCATTGAGTGGAGGTAGCTAGTTAGGCGATATCGAAACACTATCACCATCCAGACCCACTCGTGTGGGTTAGGAATAGAAGTGGAAACATCGTTGTGATCCCGCCTGATTAGCTACCATCGTCAATATAAATATGCCGTCATAATAACGTGTTGTTGTTGTTTGCTGTGTTCCGGCAATTATACAAGTAAGGGTATATAGCAAGCTTTACCATTTACAGCATCATGATCACTTAAAATTACTTAACATAAAATGAAATTCATGTGAAGTGTCAGCCAACTGTGGGTATAATGAAAAACTGTTCAACACCACTGTCTTACCACTACGTGTGTATATAGTTGGCTTGGTTTTGTTCCCGTGCAATCAGTCGCTCGCACAAAAGTTTTGTCCCGCACAAGTCTAGACTGCGAGCTGCGTCTAGGCCGTAATACCGCATAGAGCGATGGCTCCGTATCATAGATGGGTTACGGCGTCTGGCTCGATAATTACTTCGCAACGTACCTATAGCTTTATTTATCTTCGACTTATTTGTGCGAACCTAGAGCGTGGGACAATCTCATACTTATAAATAGACGCGGGTATCCATGCCAATGAAGTCCACATTTCGGCCTTTAGTTTCCGAAATATAAGCAGATTTGTAGTTAGGTAAAAAATTGCTTTTATACCCATTACGGTTCATGAGATAGAGCCCGCTGACTGAGAACTTAACAATAGGGTTCCGTGTCAATCTTTGGTTACGGATTTATACTAAAATAGAAACAATAGGAAATACAAAAGGTACGCGTCGAATTGTGAAATTCTTTTCGGTGATTAAAAACTAAAACCTAAATGAACTAAACGACTTTGAACTATTACGTGGAGACGTTTCGTGCTTCGACGCAGTTTTCGCTGGAGCCACACCCTAATCGCAGCAATCCTCGACCGTTCGCTTCCTCCGCCTTTATTATCTTTCAAAGGAATTAGCGTAATGCAGTACATAAATCCACTTGCATCTAGTACGAGGGCGTTGAACTTCGCGTGTTTGCGAGTGCAATAAACACGTACTACGCCCCTTAGACGTTTATACTCCCCTGGTGAAATTACACTTCCCTATATTGGTAAACATACATATATGATGTGTGTAAATAACTTAGAGGGATACCTATTGAATGTAAAATACGCTTTTATTTACTCACCTTACAAAATATGGAGTCAAAACCCTATATTAGCATCAATATAACCACGAAAAAACGTTGACAGTGGTTAGTTACCGTTACCATGTAAAAGTTTCATCGATAATTAGTGTGTAAACTGGCGATGCGTACTAAGTATCGGACAAAAATACTTCCATGTATAAAATACTTCGCAGACATGCTTGACTTCAAGTTTGAGAGTTAACCGTTATAATAGCTATAAAGTAAATTGTTATTAATAACTTACCAAGACTGGATGTTTAAAGTACGTTTCACGAGTTTAAAACAATGTTTTTTTTTTATTTATAACAAAGTATTTAATTTTAAATAAATAATGATAACGCCTTAAAGTTTTAAAATACTTGCGAGTGTTGAAACTTGGAAAGTTAACATAAAATATTTAAATATTAGTCTCATACTAATACAAACAATAATCGTAATGATAAAAATCAAAGTATAAATGTAAAAGAGGAATTTTCGCATTTTTATACGATTATCGACTTTATTTTTTATAGTTAAGTATGAATTTTGTTTATGTCTCAAAATAAAGTGTGTAGTATTTTTTACTGGTTCTTGTCACTAGTATTTGAAACCTTGTACTAAGGAGTTTTGGTGTTGCGTTATGTTTAATACGACTCATATCTAATTTGAACCGAGTAACGTATGGAAGGTTTCACAGTATTATTCTAATAATTAACTTTTAACAATCAATCATGCGCGGGTTCACGAAACAAAAAGTCAAACAGACCTCTGTTTATTTTGGGCATCCGTTTCAGTTTTGGAAAGTAAGTTTTAAAATGTTATTTTACAGTTCTCGGTGGTTGCTTTATGTTTGCACAAAATAATAGTATTTACGAAAATGTTTTAATAACGTCATGTGGTAAATTTGTCTAGTATGTATATTTTTTGTTATGCTTAGTACTCACTATAAAATATACCGTAACATAAAGAGCTTAAGAGATATATTTATGTTTCCTGTATATTTTTTACAAATAAATATAATAACTCGAATGTCTGCCAAATAACAGATTTTTAGTGATTGTAGTACGTGATACTTAAATCAATTTAGCTATTAGTTTTTTTTTCGTGGGGAATTTCTTCATTGGATAGTATGCGTTGCGGGAGCAAAGGGTCAATTATACTTGCCACAAAAATCTTTAAGCAATCTAGTGTTCATTATTATCTTTTCAGTTACGACAAAGTTGCGAGATGGCAGCCTCTGCCAACGTGGATGAAATGAAAAAGTTATCGGACGTCGTCGAATATGACAGAGTTCATATACAAAAGTGAGTATTATATAATCGACTATTTTAACCCTTTCGATACCAGGTCCGTATTTAGCAGTTATAACAATTTTCACACAATTAAAATACTTTTTTTTAAGTTTTGAGTTTGTCCTTAATTTAAATCAATTTATCTGCAAATCTACAATAATATTAAATCAGTTCAGTTGCAACTCTATATTATTGCAGAGCTATTGTAAATAGAGTTGAGGAGAGAGTGAAAAAGATGTTGCGACAAGAAGACCTACATTTAAGACAAAGACGGCAAAAACTTAAACGTCTTCTTGAACAAGAAGAAGAAGATTTATTACAAGAGCTTATAACGAAACAAGCAATGGATGGGTGTAGTTATTGTAAAGAGAGAGAGAGTAAGTTGCAGAAGTATGACGAGGATCTGGAAAAGTTGAAGCTCATAGAATGCAAAAAAGCGTTGGAAAGACAAAAAATGTAAGCATTAAGTAATATGTTTTTTTTTTAGTTATGATTAATAAGTAAATAAACGTACAGGGTAATTAACGAGTAACTAATAAGTAAATAAAGTTAAATGAATAATTCTTGCTAATTCTGTGACCGACATAGCTTCCGTGGCGCAGTGATTCAGGGGTCATGTGAGTAGTGGAGTTTGAATATTGGTAGGGTTTTTCGAACCTGCCTGGCCAGCTGCAACTCTGTGTGAATCAGCTGCCATAAGCACTATTGCTCTATTCCGGAAATCACACATGTGAGAGATGGGGATCCATCATCAACTAATCTATACCCTATTTTTTTCTTAACTTCAGGTAGTGTCAATCCATCACCGACAAAAAAAAATTATTAATGATAACGTTGATAACGCTGCTAAGTTTTTTTTTTCATAAAAAAACCACATCATTGCCCGCCTGCAATTACAGAGCAAATGGTATGCGATGCACTAGAATTGACGAAATAAAATTAAAAGAAATGCAGAAGTTGCAAATGGAGGAAAAAAAGATCATCGAACAGGAAGCGAGAGAAGTTGAGAATATGTGGCACCAAGTTCTACTGCACGACGTTAGAAGAAAGGTAAGAAATTAAACTCTTTTTTATCCATTTATTTGTCCGCTATATTGCATTAAATTATTGACAAAATTGTTTTTAAATTCTCCATAAACGTTAACATGAAATTAAAACGTTTCATAATAATATTAATTCTAATATAATACAAAATGTTTAAATGTTAAGTAAATAGTAATAAAGCTTTATTTATTACTTACTAGCCCCAATAATGACGTTCATAATTCAACACGAGTTTTTTTTTACTACACGTTTTTATTTCTGACATGAGTTTGTTCTCAGTTCCTCTCAGAGGAAGTCGCGTTGTAACCTGAGAGTAATTAAACGTTTCACGATTATAACTGATTGTAAAAATTCTATCTAATAAACCAATTTTTAGTTATGAATATTATGAAAATATTATGAAATTAAATATATAATATAATACCATAAACTTGTAAAACCACTCTCTCCGCGTCGTAGGTTAAAAATAGAAATATAAAGGAGTGCTTATGCAAATTGCCTGCTTGCCGTAGACCACTGCTCGCCCTCATAATGAATGTGCTGATATTATGCAAAACATAAGTGGTTTAAATTTTCTTGTTAACGATACGAAAGCATCGCGTATATGCAAAGTAACATCAGCATAATAACGACTTGATACTGCAACCCAATAACAATATATTAGCTTCATTAATATGGATACTTAATACTGAATTTTTAATGATTTCATTATATTATATTTACATGAATTTTGAATGTTTAAATTTTTTTTATTTTCTTTTATTGATTATTTATTAGTCCGTTTCAAATTCTGTACAGCAACTATGGTCACAATGGTTTATGGTATCAGATGTCATGAAGTTGTAGTTATCGGAGTACCTTTAGCTTATAATTAATTATTATTTTATTTCGGTTCAATCTATGCAGAATGAGCTGACTTTAACAAAATAATTTAACATTTTATTTGTTAATTAAATCATATAAATTAAAGATAACAAATAAGGTAGTGTTTCATTATGTAAGTAATAATTAACCATTTCATATACATCTGCTTTGAAATATATTGTGTATTATAGGAGGAAATAGAAAGAAAACAAGCGATTAAATTAAAAGAGGAAATACAGGAACGAAGAAAGGCTTATGACGAACAAATTTCTAGTGCCAATAGAGAGCGACGGGAAACTCTTAAGAGGGAAAGAGAGGAAGAAAATATAAGGTTAGAAAAGATGAAACAGAAGATGGAACAGGACTACTACAATGGTATATTGCATTTTTAAATAGTTGTAAAAAAAAGGTTATTATACTCCCTTACAATCATGACACGTACAAGAATCACTTTTAAAATTGCAATATTAATTAACAGAAAAAAACTGTATTTCCAAACGCTTTCTAGAAAAGAACGTAGTAACTGTTTGTAGTGTGTTTTATGATTTTCAGTTATTTCTTTCTCTTTTAATGTAATTAATATTTTGCTAATAGACCTAACACAGTTTACATTGTGTAGTATCTCTTTCCTTTCAATTGTTAAAGACACGATGCTCTAGCGAAACTGTAGATGTATGTAAAGGCTTCTTCTGTATCCATGTACTCGAAACAAAATCTTATCAACTTTCATAGATTTTTATCTGTTTTAATTTTTCATTTAGCAATAAAAAATAAAAAAGACAAACAAATGGCGAATAGATCGAACTTTATAATTGGCCACGAAATGAAATTATCCAGAGTTAAAAATGAAAAACAGAAAGAGAGAGAAACAGATATCAATATTATTAAAGTCGCGACAGAAAAAATAAAAAGGGAGAACGAAGAGCGATTAAATAAATTGGTAAGTCTTCATTTTTTGTTACTAAAATATAATTAAACTATTTTAATCATCAGCACGAGGCTAATTGGATTGATCATTGATTACAGGGAAGCCTTTTGCCATGCGTAGAGCTTTCTTTCCTTCATCTATTCACGAAAATTTCATATTCTATAGCCAGCTTTCAGTTTTTCTAAACACTGCACTCTTAAACATGTCTTCTTTGGTTCTAAGAAAATTGAATAAAACAAAAAAATATTTGCTGATTTCGGCATTTTTTAATTGCAAATATTACGACTAAATCGAAAACTGAACGCGTTCCGCCACTACACATGGAATCTTCAGATGTTTGCGTTCGTCGTCATACTATTTGGAAAAAGAAAAGGGAAATTGGCTAATATTTTTTTGTGCTATTTAGCCATGGTGTTAATAATAACAAAGAAATTTATTATTTCCAGTTACTAAATAATAAAAAAAATCACATTGCTCGAACATTTAAGTCGGCAGTATACCATATTTGTTCGGTTACTTATTTAATATACCGAAAACCATCCACAAACATAAATATCTTGAGCAAATAACATAATTTAATAACTTACTACGATCTACTACTAGATGGCTACGTGATGCTAGGAATAGTTTGCTAACTCTGTTGTAGGGTTTACTACAATTGTAATAAAATGTGTTTGACATTAATTGACATTATAAAAAAAAATATTTCTTTCACTGAATCTTTTACTCCAATTTTATTTTAGAGAGAGTCCCAGCAAGAGAAATCGATTTTCTTGCATCACCATCGTAATGAGAAAATAATGGCGGCCGCAATGGAAGAAGAAACAGATAAAGTGTTACATCATTGGATAACGATAGCAGAGAAGAATAATGCTGAACGAAAGAAACATGAGGATATGGTTAAGAAGATTGAAAAAGAGGTGAATATTAAAAATGATATTAATTACGATGTTTAATAGAAATTGTTAGACTTTTGACTTATAGTAAACATGTCGGAAAATACAGAAAAATTATCGCCTTGAAAAATGTTAATCGTTTGGGATTTCCTCTTTGGTTTCATTTACTACCTCTTTAACAGTTACGCCATCGATTAAATAATACATTAGACTTCAAAACTAGCGCACTATCATGATAGACAACTTTACAAATAGAAAAAAAAATGAATTACCACTTGGTAATGGACTGCTTTTAGTATGCTATTATGTACGAGAGAGAATATGTCCTCTGTATTTTCTATAATCTATTTGCAGTTTAGAGGCATAATACCAATCTCCAAACCGCTACTTAGTCCATAGACTAGGATTGTCTATGGTCTACGTAGTTTCTGAAACTGAACGAAAGTATCGAGAACATTGTATGAGGGACAGGGTCATCGACTTTCAATTTTGACTTATCGGTCGAAATTCAAAATTAATGTTGACTCACGCAATCGCCTCTTCCTTTTTTGCAATCTCTGGCTTCTGCATGACACGCAACTTTAATTGTAAAGCTGCAAATATATAATGATTATAATAAACTGGTCTGGTTGTTTTCGTCGAGTTTCCCAAGTAGCAACAAAGCACAAGAAAGAAAACAAAATTGACTTTTACAATTTACAGAAATCTTTGCAAGATTATCGCCAGCACGTAGAACATATAAACCAACAGACTAAAATAAAACAACAGGAGAGAAAAGAACAAATGGAAAAAGTTAAAAGAAATGCGTACACTGAGTTAAAGAGGAGACTTGACAGCACAAACGAGGAACTAAGGAAACAGATAGACTATAGAAACAGCCTAACAGAACAGATTAGAACTAATAAGGCAGTTATGGTAAGATAACACATTTATAATATGACGTAAAGATTTTGTTTTTTTTTTTTTTACTTTTTTACATCGAACACTTCCTTCATGCCTCATGACCTGAATTTCACCTGTAGTTAAGTGACAATATAGCCGTAGATGGTTTGTAGTGGTAAATGCCTTTTCGCCCAGAACACTTCATGCTCTTAGATATATAACGGCAGGAACACGACATCGCTATTATGGCGACAGATTAACATTGAGGGTGGTATCTAATCTCTTGGGGCAGAAGATTGATAATATGAATATGGTAGCTAGCTAGGCGGGTTAAAAAATACTCCCACTTATGAAGATATTCCTGGAATCGAACCAGAAACTGCCACCCTAAAAAAAAATCGGTTCGCTATTATTAAGCATATAATAAATATGGCATAAAATTGTATTATTATTATAATAACCTATAACAAATTAATTTAGACACTTTCCGTGCAATTGTTATCGAGATAATGATATTTTTTACAGGAAACCAAATTAAAGCATATTGAATGTAAACAACGACCTTTCACGAAGAAAGCTATTACGTTTAAAGAGGCCATGAGAGACAAAGTCAACACGCTTTCGGATGGCGAGAGGTGGTAGATACAATACGCGCTACATTTTAAAATTAAGTTCGAGACGCGAAAAAAGCGTTATAAAATATTGAAGAGCAACAGATTCCAAATTATATAACCTTTATAAAATTAACTTCACGATATTGAAGAATAACAAATAATTATCCTGGTTATGCCAAATGATTAATATTTGATTTTGATAGTGTACCTCAATTAACACATTTATTATTATATATGTAAAATTTACTATATATTATTTGAAAATGTTAATTTTCTAATCTATTGTTCGGATCACCATAAAAAATATCTATTAATATTTTTGTTAACTTTTTTTTGTTTTAATACACCACCTGATGCATCTGCAGCTGAAAAACCATGCCGATAAACCGAATTTTCTGGCAATGCTATATACTAATCAGTAATACTAAAATTAAACCAACTAAATATTTTAAGATGTCCTATACTAAAGTTAGTAAACACGTAATTAAAGGACTTTTATGCAGTAACGTGATGTTTATGCAAAATAAAACAATGATAACCTAAATAGAAAATAAAAAAAAAACAACCATGAAATAATTTATTTATAGAACACTTATTTATTTACTGAACCAACTCGAACTTGTAAAATTTCATATTAAAAGGTCGGTTTGTTGATAAAGGCATACAAAATTGATGACAAAGTTTTCATTATACGCATCTTGTTTTAAATATTTAATGTCGTTATCAGGTTTTTTCGATAGTTTTTATTTATCATATTTTAAATATTTTTTACCAGATGTACAGACTTTAATATATATATGTAAGATTATGTGGTCAATAATTTTATTAAATCTATATACGAGTAGATTGCACGGTCCAACAGCGCGAATCTGTCTTGTGATTACAATGATAATGATGAATAAAAAATTTCTAAACATCGCATAACGTAAAAATATTTTTAATTAATTACAAATAATTATTACAGTAATAATTATTATGTTCCTTTGTTATCTACAAATAATATAAATTTTGTAAATGTTTAACCGGTCAACAGGCAACATGCGAAAACATAAGAAACTGTTGTAATTAAAAACACACTTATAATGAATATATTTTTTAACCACTGTCTGTTTTTGTAAGATTTCGCTATTAACTTACGCAAATTCCATTATCACTTTCTCTATAGTTATGTGGCCTTATTAACCCTAACATTCAAATGGTGTTCAATCAACAAAAAATGCGTTTTATTTTTATATTACTTTATGTATTTAAGCGAGCTGCGACTACTTACTTTTTCTTAAAAACTAAAATTTGGTGTTTTCTTTCAGTACAAATCCGGTGCATCCATTTACGAGAGTGATTCAAGAAAACGCTAAATACTAAAAGCTTGATAAAGATTACGTAAATATGCCAAAAAATAACCGTTGTAAGGATTAACATTGCTAATGTTAATCTGAAATTATGACGTAACACTGTCATTCTGACAGATAAAACACTATACAATATACGTCAAAAGGACTAATATATATAGAAAAATTTCAAATTACAAGAATAAATATGATTTTTTTCTGAGTGTACTCCCATAGATATATTAATAAAAAATATCTTCGTCTATCATATATCTAGTTTTATTATTTGGCCTAGTTAAACACCAAACGCGTTTTCAAATGTTAGTTTAATTAAATAATACAATGTGACACATGTATACAAAATTATCAATCTTTATCACTAGAAAAGAAAAAATAAAACACTTAAATGATTTCATTTCATCATTATTGTTCTGATGTCATCGTTTTATTCCAATTTCATGACATCATTTATTTTAAGTAAATATTTTTTCTCAGCAACAGGTTAACACTAGACCTTAATTTAACATGATGTTAATTGATAATAACGCCGTTGATGATAAAGCGTGCTCGTCTAGAATACTTTGACTCTCACATATATAACTGCCGAAATACAGTAATGCTGCTATAGCGGCATGTTGACGTTGAGGACGGTAAATACATAGGCGGATACTAAAGAACCCAACAACCATCCAGACTCGACTACTCATGTGAACCTAAAATTTAATCCAAGCCCTCCGTGTTACAACGAAAATGAAAACAACTGTGTCACGGAAACAGTTATTAATTAGTTAATGGATTTATGATACTATATCAATAGTTACGGCGATGAGCACATTATGATATCATGTAAAATTTTTAAAAAGAAACTTTAGCATAATTATATCTCTTATTTATTTAACCTTATTCACTCAACTCAATGTCTGTAACTTTAAACGAATACATTTTTAATCAGTATTCGTAACTTAACAATTAAAAAAAAATTAAAATTTTAATTAAAATCCTAAAATAATTCTGTGTCCAAAAAAAAGTAAAACAATTATTTTCTTTTATTAAAGAATTTTAATTAGTTAAGTCCCTATGTTAAAAAAGAAGAAATATCTTAGTGACGTATATTAATAAATAAATACTTTCAAAACACAAAAGTTCCTTTAAGAAATAAAAATTACGATGTCAAAAAACGTTACTATAAAAAAACTATTGACTATATGAAAAAAAAATTAAAATTGTTTTAAAAAAGTGGAATACTTTTTATTACGAAAAATACAATAGCTATTAAATTCGTATGCAATAATTTTTTATCTCATTTTGCTCATAATTAAAGTAAAGTATTATACCTTAATTACCAAGTTCAGCAATACTTAGTTTTATACACTTTTATAAATGTCATTTAAATAATTAAGATTTATAAAATAAAGAATATTTTTTTCTATGAATGACATAAAAAAGAAGGCTTTAGAAATATTTTGTGATGAAATAAACTAGTGTGTTATTTATCTACCTATTATTACATATTTATTTATTATTCAAAAAATACTTGTCAGCGTTTTTGAATGTTGACAGCACTCTTAAATGAAGAGGATCATGATAGATGGCGTTAATTGTTTTTGTGATGGTAAAATTCACAATAATATTTAATTAAGTAATAACGTTTAGCAATATGCTAACTACTTTTTACAACATATTACGTATAAATCATATTTAAATAGATTTTCTAAACTTCAATTGTAAACCGAGATATTTCTTTTATATAAAAATGTTCAAAAGTCTTCTAATACGTTTAGTAAACTATAAATTCTAAACATATTTTTTATTAATTAAACGTACCTCAAGAGATATAAATTATTTAAGTATATAGACGTTAATAATAACTTCGTGTTAAAAATACTAAGTTTACAAGGATATTTAAAAACTTACGCCATCTATCGGAGCCGCACGTAACTGAATTTAAAAACAAATTTCTAGTAAGTTTCATAAAATCGTATAGTAAGGTGAACTTTGAAAATATCTTTCTTTTTGCACAATTAAGAGGGTAACGCAAATTAATTTGAAGCATTGTGGAGTTAAGACAATAGCTTTCGTCTAATCATCTGGTGAATAAATTATAGTCAACGATTGTATATATTTATTAAACATGGAAGTTGAGGACGAGTTCTCAGAGGATGCGCTTAAACAATCTTCATATAGATTTTTACAAAAACTTGCTCAATCAATGGCTTTACCAAGTAACGTAAAAGTAAGTTAATTTTCTATAGTTTTATTATTTGTGCAGAACCGGAGTCTTCAAAATAATTTAGTTTCATTTTATACATTTAATAATTAATATTTCTTTCAAATAGTAGTTAAATATAAAAGTACTATATTATGCTATAAATCAGTTTAAAATGTATTATTAAATAAAAATTAAAATATCATTAACAATACTATTCATACTACTATCAATTATTTGGTTAATCATTTGTTCTAAAGGAAAAGGCTTCCAGAATTTATTACAAAAATAATTTGTGTTTAAATACAGTACATGAAAAAAACAATAATGTTTCTTTTTAAAAAATCCGGTTGTACCAATGTAACAATATTGTTGCTAAGGTTACATTTAGATATTACTTGTTAAGCCCATTATATAAAATTGCAACACTAGTGATTTTAAAACTATTTAAATTATTGATGAATATCTTAAAATAATCTTTTTATCTTAAAAACAGGTTAATATTCAAAAAAACTTTCTTAATTACTATATATTAATGATATTGATCAATTTATATATACTCTAACAAAGATGTTATATATAATTAAAAGTTATTTTTATTTAATTTATTAGATTACACATGTATATAATAGGTTTTAGATTTGCTAATTAATAATATTTTTCTTATTTTTGTGAATGTCAAGTTTTTTTTAGTTAAAAAATCTTAATATAAATATCTTTAAAATTTCCTTTGTTTAATTATAATACATTTGAATAATACAGTCATAGACTTGGAAAAAATTTCTACATTTTATTTGCATTTTAGTAGTGATGTTTACACAAATATCTATGAAATTTTATAAATATTTTATTTTTATTAAATTTTACAAATAACTTTAAATTTAATTTTACAAATAACCAATATCCTTTAATAATCCAATGCTACTTTTATTAATAATTAATATTAATAATTTAATTACTTTCATTAATTACTATTTACATATATTTTTTAACTGTTGTTAAATATTAATAGAAAGTGTATCTGATTGAACTGATAAGAGCCAAAAAGTACAGGACAAAAAGTGAAGTAGAGGAAATTATCCAGCGAGTGAAAGCTGAACGTCTACAAATGTCAAAAAAAAGGAAGGGTATTTCGAAGGTAAGTGTAAAAATGAGAAAACTGATTTCCACTGATTTTATTAACAAAGTAGGAAGTAAAATATGGATGTTGTTAGCATGTAAAAAAATAATCTCTCAGAGACTAAGGAAGGGTCATTGACCTGAGAATTTGCTACCTGTAACAAAATGATTCTTTAACAATGAATATCATCTGTTCCTGAATTGATATTGAACACAATATGCTCTTGTTACTGCATGTGCATGTGCAAAAATACAAAAGTATTTCTATGGTGCATCCCAACTAAAGTCATTGGGAATCATAGACAATTGACAGTAAAGAGTGATTGTACAAATCCTATATAACATATTCAACGACACGAATTTGTCGCGACGAATTTCTTAATATTAATGAAATTATATTTTAAGTATAAATAATACCTTTATATGTATTTAAACGAACTGTACTATAGCTTAACCTTCCACCATTACATTAACAACGTTAATAATGAATAATGTACAGGTTACCATTTACCAACATTTTTTATTGTTAGCTGTCTTCAGATGTCGGTCACCAGTGACCCCCCTGGCGTTTAACGTTTTAATAAACAAATTTCAATGTCTATCTGCCGCCTTAACAGCATTGCTATGTGTCGGCAGTCACACATGTGAGAGCCGGAAGTATTCTGGGCGACTACGCTTCACCATATCTATGGCCTAATTGTCACTTAACATCATTTAAGCTAACATCAGGTGAAATTGAGACCAAGTGGCCTCGATTACACCTAATGTTAGTCCAAAACTGATAAAAAAATCGAATTTAAGTTTGGACCCGTGGCCCAGTAGGTGAACATACATCATTAGAGACATATATGATACATGTCAAGTTTTTGGAGTCATATATCATTTCTTAAGATTAGAATGTAAAGTCATCTTATTGATGTAAGTGTAATCACTTCGTTCAGAAATACGTCGCATCGTCGAAAACGTCAATTTTTCTAGTATGGAAGCAAAAAAGGATTATCAGGGTGTCTTTTTGAAATGTTCCTTCCATGCCTTCTAGACTAGCTTCTGGACATTCTGGGACAGCGTCATGTTATGTGATGGTTTTTATCAACTAAGAGGGTTTTAGTATGTAAAATTGGTGATCGTCCGGTTAAATAATAAACACGCCGGATCACTGCTATGATATTAAGGCGGCAAGTTGACATTCACTGTAGTAGCGAGCTAGGCGGCTTCGAGAAACTTATCACCATCAATATTCTACTACTCCAAACGGTCAACCACTGCGCCACGCAGTCAGACTACTAACAAGTATTACCTCATTTAACAACTCGTGCAGTTTCACATGCTGCAGACCAGTTTACCGTCCTATAACGTCCCAAGCCCCTCGTGCTTACCCCCAACTTACTGATGAATGTCATCACCGACACCTATAGGAGGCCGCAACATTTGGGAAGTCGCAGCGTTGCTGACCTTTCGCGTTGCAACTGTTTACATGTACCACTCTATTCTGTTCAGCGCCAGTTAACATACGGTCACCAACAGCCAAATGAGGAAGTTTTATAAATTTTTTCAAACAATTATCGCTTCTCTTTTTATTCATTAAAAACGAATGATTTGTAAAATGTTTCGTAGTTTTGCTGAGGAGACAGTAATATGTCTACACACGCTGTCAAAGTTATAGTGTTTGCTGAACGTCGATGCAGAAATCACCGCACAAATATGTATTAAGTGGCGCTAAACAGACTAGTTCATTACTTCATTACTATTTCATTGATTCGAATTAATGTTTTATTACAGAAGACAGAAAAGGTCAATAATAAATGTCCATCACCGACGACAACTAGTACGCCTAAACGTTCTGATATAAAACACTACACCATCCGTCCGTACGACCGCGAAACAATCGTCAAATATAAACCGACACATTGGTCTCACAACAGCATAAATAAAACATACTCACCTAGTATTGCGAAGACCAGGAGCGACAGAGTACTAAGAAGTTTCTGTCTCAAGAAAGTTAATAGCATTAATAACGACCGTGAAATCGCTTCCACACACACACATGAAAATATAATGATTAAGAAAAGACCACAAAAGGAAATTGTGAAGAGTGGACCACCAACGATTAATAATATGGACCCTAAAAGTTTGATAAAGAGGCCTAAGCCTAGTATATTAATCCCCAAAGATTTTATAAATCGCAAGTCTTTCCAGAAACAAGGGGATTTTCACACTGTTAATTATAAAGTGAGTGATTTATTTTTATATGAATCAAGCATTTTTTATATTATTTTAAAATATATCGACATTGCAAAATATCTGTACTGTGTTGATATGTGTGTTTCTCAATCAAGATTAATTATTTATTTAATACAGGGAGTCTGCTTGAGCAACCAACATTGTACGTATAATGCGACGGGTTATAAAATTATATACTTTAGTTAATTTTAGAAAATTACACATTATTGAACTGTTTTAATTTTGTATATATTATCAAAACATATGTAACTCAATCAACACACTCTCATTGCAGGAACAAACTATGCCAGCTAAGAGATCAAGAACATTGAGCGGTATATACCCTTTATTG
This sequence comes from Pharmacophagus antenor, assembly GCA_018245475.1. Taxonomy (NCBI): domain Eukaryota; kingdom Metazoa; phylum Arthropoda; class Insecta; order Lepidoptera; family Papilionidae; genus Pharmacophagus; species Pharmacophagus antenor. The sequence goes on from DWQX01000888.1 coordinate 15,426, forward strand.
CCTCAACTGCAATCGTTTAATAAGCACATTTGCATAGAAGGTTTAAATTTTAGACAAAGCGATGGTAATGTATTAAAAATACGCGCTCTAGTACAGAAACGTAATAACATGGACTTTGAGCTGTTCAATAATGACCAGCAAAACACAAACACTCTGCATCTAAATTCCTGTATAAGAGGAATAACTTCAAAGAATGATCCGATTTCAAATGTTAACAATCCACAAGAGATTCATCTAGAAAATGAGAATATAGAAGCGAGGGGCGTTATGAAAAGCGATTTTGTTGATATAGATTCATATTATTACGGATACAAACAAAATGAACTCGTCAACTGTAACGAAATAATCACCGGTGAACTAGAAGAAAAAGATAAATTGCCTAAAATCGATGAAGCGTTCCAAATGTTCAAAAAAAGGGATCTAACACAGCCTTTACACATTGAAATAAGCGACAATATGGAAGAACGTGAGTGCCAATATGTGATCATATATTTATTTTTTATTTAATGTACAATTTCTTACATAAAGCGGACTTGACGCCAAATTGAGTTCTTTAAAGGTCGTTCCAGGGTTAAATAGAGATGCTACAAATTTATATTCCTATTAAAATTTACTTTAGCAAAGGCTTAATAAAAGGCGCGAATTACAAAGATACTCTTTAATTCATACTTTCTGTTACACGCTTGGTATTAAACTAAGTTTCATATGAATATGAAAATAAAATCTGTTAGGTGACAATAAGGTTGTAGATGGTAGGGCATGTCCGCCCAGAATACTCTGGCTCTCACATGTGTAACTGCCGGAACACAGCGATGCTGTTATGGCTGAAAATTTACTTCGAATATAGTAGCCAGGGGGAAGCTAGTGATCTTAAGTGTTATGCTTGCCCATAAGATAGTATGTTAACACTAACAATATAATAGTCGCTTTGTGGCATAAGATGTTGCGTCTCGTTGGTCTAGTGAGTTACTGTTAACCAGATAACTGTCTTTATAATTTTTTATCCATCAATCATAATTATATAGTTGAAAAAAAAATTACACGTATCCTAATATCTTTCATAAAGATTATATAAATTATTTGTTTAATTATAAATACATTAATATAGTATCACAACTGTTGAATAACATGCTTTTTTCATGGGACGTAGTATTTTACCAATGACGAATACTATTGCCAAAAACATAACAGCTTAACACATTCGCTGACGTACTGTTTACGAGTAGATTTCATTTCCATGCGACGTGTACCATTTTCGGCACACGCAAATAATCCAAAGATAGTGTGTCAAAATCTATTTACTCCCTGCTCCCGCACCGGTAACAGGTTACCGCGTCGCGCGAGCTGCTGTAGGTACATGACTGCCGTAATACGACGAGACGATGTTACCAGCAATTACATTTAGATGAAAACGTATTTATTAAAAAAAAATCACCATGACTTTCAAACGAGTTTCTGCGTGTACCGATAACTGTTCGCGTGGCATGGAGCGTGTCAAACGTTTGTACATACCGCTTGTAAAAATATTGTCTATTTCAGTAAACTTAAGTACAAACGACTCTATCGACGTTTCGGATAACCTTTGCGGTTCGAAGAAGCAGTGTGAGGCATACGAACCGCTATTGCAAATCGCAACAGCGGTAAACTCTGTCGGTCCAGCGCCAGAGGCTTCCACGTAAGTTTTTATTTTTGATAAATACCCCTATAACGCTTAGATTGTCCTTCGCTTTCTTCTAGCATTGAATGTGCTGAAAAATGGATCTTTATCGAGTTTCATAGCATTATAGTGAATTTGTTAGATCATTAATTACACTAAAAAGTTTACAAATTAGCCTTACATAGTTAACCCTTATTAATCCAATCGGCAGTGTCACGGCCAGAACTTTTCAATCTTAATTTTACTTTATAACATCTAGCGTTTAACAGAAATCATACCGAGGTTTTTGTCCTTAAAGCGATAAGGCTTGATTAAAATAGTTTATAATTTAAGAAAAAGTCTTTAATTGACTATATAAAACGTCAATAATATAATCAAAAGATAAAACTAAAATAAACGAAAATAAAATCAAAAGATTAATAAAATAAATATTAAATGGTTGTTTGGAAATTTGGCATTTAAATATGGTACCTTCTACGACATCTTTCTATTTAAAAAAAAGTTTTCACAGTGCACAATATTTTTTTTTTAAAAGTTATTCGAAATAACTATGAAATAAAATTTGAACAATGAAAATATTAAAGTTTAAAGAGTTTTACCATTTAATTTTTTTGTAATTAATTCAAATTTTCTCTGCTAGAATGTATATATATATTGCTTGCAACCTTTCTTTGTACAATATTCTATGTCATAGGGTCCAAATCATTTATAGACTATCACACTATCTACAAGTAGAATAATTATAACTCCCAGTTCACCTAATAAGTGTACGAATTTTATGCGTCTGTGTATTATATATCAATAAACGCAAAACACCGTCGTGCTTTATGTGGTCCACTAGTAGGCGGCGCCCTCGCCGTTGGTAATGTTTAAATTTTCTCGTTTACTAATGTTGTATATTAATTCTGTATATACTTGCTGATTGCACGCGTACGCCGCCTCACTGCAATACCGTTCCTTTGCTATGCACGGCTTTTCAGAATGGCGAGACAAACATCTACAGTGGACACCGTTAAAAGTTTCATCCGTGAGTTGTAATGCTTTATATTTATTTATTTTTTGTTTTAACGCACATGTCCGGCCCGTTGGTGTAATATGATAGGTAGCCTTGCTTCTTATACCAGGAGCCGCGGGTTCGATTCCGGCGCAGGACAAACAAACAATCATGATGATCATATGTTTGTTCTTTAACTGGCTGCTAGTTAATATTTAAGTGTGTATTTAAAAATATCTATTTATATAGCGGTGTCTGTTAACCAATACTACAGGTGCTGTTTACCTGCCTATTTTGAGATCAAAGTACTTTGTGTAAAAGAATTCGTTTATTAATTATTTATATATTACATGCCCCGGTCGCGTCTGCGCGCATTCTTTAACTAACTAAGCACTCTCTATTGTACCCTCGCTTGCTTGTTCTCAAGCATTAACACCCTGCCGTGCTGTGCCTAACGGACATACACTCGCGATTACGTACTAAAGCATGCTCTACCGCGATAGTATGTAATACAACACAGGCATATGAGTGGCCCCGTAACGCAATGGTTTACCGCTTGGGTTGTAATGCTGAGATACCGGTTTCGATTCCCGGTCATGCGAGTAGTAGTCTCGATGATGGTAGGGCTTTTCGAACCCGCCTGGCTAGCTACCATTCTCTATGTCATAACAGCATCGTTGTGTTCCGGCAGCCATACATGTTAGAGCAAATTGACATTGAGGGTGGTAGCTTGCCGCGATAGATTGACATCTGGCGCTATAACAGCATTGCTGTGTTCCGGCAAGCAAACATGTAAAAGAGCTCACGGAGCACCGGATCCGTGGGCCTGTTTCGATGAAGCAGTATTAGTCGTCTGAAAGACTAACAGCACAAACTTCACCGAACCCAGCAGCAGCAGTCAAACATGTGAGAGCCAGATGTATTCTGACGGCACACGCTTCACTAACTATACCTAGTTGTTACTTAACATCAGGTGATATCATTATCAAGTGTCAGCTTTACGTTCTTCCTCGCTTAATGAATAAACAATGCCAAGGAATCTGTTTACAGCGGTCAAAACTGATTTGCGTTATGATAATTATAATGAAGAGCATACGAAAGAAAGAATATCCGAGCTGTTGAAGTTTTCGCAGATATTGACGGCTTATGGTGTACGCAGTGAAAGTAAGTAAGCATTTTATTACTCATTTATGTATCGGCTATGGGCTAACACTAGGGTTTTTCAAACCAGCCTACTCAGTTACAACCCTCAATGTGCCTTCATAATACCATTGTTGTATTCCGGCAGCTATACATATGAGAGACAGAAATATTCTGCGCGAGCACGCTTCTCTATCTACAGCTTCAATATCTCTTAACATCAGGTGAAATTAAGTTAAAGTGTTACCATGTTGACAATAAAAAAAACAGCAAATATGTTATACTGATAACTATTTGGACAATCTATCAAAGTAGAATAACATCTAAAAATGTATTTTATTGTAAATCTTATCTCTTCTTACAGGTTACAATACCTCGAGCTTGTCACCAGTTGACACATTGCAAAACTCTGACGTCTACGCCAGCATAGATGAAATGGTTGACGACGCCTTAACCATCATCAGTCAAGATGGCGTAAGTAATTTGAACTGTATAAACAACTATTTTTATTTACAAATTCAATCATCAACGTCATAAATTCATTCATATTATTGACATTTTCGATTCTTTTTTTTATCGGTTATGTGCCTATACTGTGCCTCGATTTCACCTGATGATAAGGGCAATACGGCCGTGGATAATGAAACGTGTTCTCCCAGAATACACCTGCCTCTCACATGTATAACGGCGGCAGATTGACATTTAGCATGGTAGCTAGCCAGGTTCAAAAAAGGGTTCAAAAAAGTCTGCCACTATAGAGACTCCAGTATTGGAGGAGTAATCCAGGGGCCAAAGAATCGAACCATGGAACTCCGCGTTACAAAATAAGCTGGTAAATCACTGCGCTACGGTGGCAATTAAACTGAAACTAATTTATCGGCTAATACTTAAGCGACAATAACTGGAAGTAGATAGTGAAGCGAACCCGTTCAGAGTTCTTATGAGTATGAATGTAAAATAGCAACGCTGTTTGAGGACGGTTGCTAGCTAGGCGGGTTAAAAAAAACTTACCATCATCAAAACTGACAAAAATACTGAAGCAAACAATTACCGCCAGATCAACAACCAAAGTTGCCATTATTTGCTCACTGTTTACATAAAAACCGAAAAAAAGCATCGGGTAGGACGTGTTACAATCATGTATTTATCATCACTCAAAAATTATTAGAAACACAATCATTCGATTTCCTGCGAATCCTATCAATACGAGTGTAGTCTGTAGTGAAAGTTAATATTCCCATATAATTCCAGGACTATATGCAGCAAATTGAATCAGATATAAGTGTACAGTGTGTCATTTGTTCATGGGCTGGATCCCAGTTCTCACTGCAGAATCACGTAAAAACGGTGAATACCTTTTAAATTAATTTTTAACCTTCAACACAAAAATATAAATATTACTATTTTAAACTTCTGTGGTCTTTTAAATATTTGAAGTAAATTTTAGGTTTTGTACCGCGCGATATTTATAAGGTATCATTACGACTTATTACTCCTTAAAACTGAGAAATAATAGATTTTTATCGGTTATGGTTTATTGACAATAATTCCATAGATGTTAAAGTGAGCTCGCCGGAAATACTTCTGGCACTCACATGTGTTACTACCGGAAGTAACGCTGTGTAGGCGGCATATTGTCATTGAAGGTGGTAGCTAGTCAGGCGAGTTCATAAAAACCATGCCACCGAATAATGTACATATATTCCACATTGAACACTACACCTGACACCTGGAAATCGAACACGAGACCTCGACCATTAATCACACACACATCACACGGTAATCCACTGCACCACGGAGGCAGCCAATATCTTACCTTATAAATATCTAAGTGATATAGATCCGAAAATTTATTTAATAAGTATTATCTACCAGCTTTGTACTAGTGTCCATAGTATACTTTATAAAATTATTTTTATACAGTACTACAAATTTGTTCTACCGTTTCCAGGAGCATCCCAACAATATCTTTCCAATGTATTATAACGAATGCAACATAAAATTCGTTCTCGGTCACTTAGTGCATTCTGATATCTGGCACAGTCAGGTAATAGAACACGATTCTGATCTTTATGCACTGTGTATTAAGTACGCAGATCCTGACTGCTTGATGGCTACGATAAGTGTGAGTATTAAATACCTTTTTAATGCCAGAAGCGCTAAATATTGAGTCCGTTTGAAGACTAGTAGCTCTCTTCTAATTCCTATAATAGGTATATTATTATTTTCATTTCATTATCATATTGTGTTTATATTCTTGGTGGAATGCAATATATCTATAAGAGTATAAATCTGGCTCACCCCTGATTTTATTGTTCACAGAATTATTCTAGAAGTCTGTACTTCTATTTCTATTTTTCTATTTTTCTTTATTTATTTTCTATTTCTTGTTGTCCTAACTCGTTAATCTTATTCAAATACATTTTCTTTATCAGTTGTTCTTTGTTTCCTTACTGTCTTCTTCTGATCCAAAATTTTTAATTTATTTATTAATGTATTTTTATTTTCAGACATTGTGTACCAACCCAAAGAAATGTTATATGGGTAAAATAACGATTTATAATAAGGTTACGGGGGAACCTTACACATGGGAGGGACCAATAAAAACTTTATCCCCTTGTATACCTCATTACAACGACGCCGATGGCCTGAAACTTAAGCTATCTGCACTCAATTTAATACCTAATAGCGCTAACCTTAAGTTAGTTAATCGTGAATTAGTTAACGATACACCTACCAAAGTCGTAGTGGGACAGCCAGAGTTCAACGATATAGATATTACATTATCTATTACAATCGATTAATTTATTTTTTACTGCAAACGAAATGTATTTTAGCGTAATTCCATCTCTTTCCGTCCTCATACATCAGAAAGAGATGAACTTACATTGAAGTACACTTTAGAAAATGTACATGTCATACAGGTTTCTGTTTTCTCTATATGGCGTTCCAGAAAACTCAAACGGCGGGTAGTCTCAAAGTGAATTTACATAAGGTGCTTGTACAATTAGTTAACTTATTATGTACAGATCTCAAAAAACATGCACGTCCATTACGATATAATTAAAAAAAAGCTGGTCTATAAAGTATGATAGTAAATAATGCGAACTGTACTTGCTGTCATGATAATTGGTACGGCTGGCATTATTTTTGTTTATGAAGATATGGCGCACATGTTGCATAAAGACCAGAAACTTTACTCCCACTCCATTCTGTCCTTACCCCGTGTTATGCGCAACAATATCCTTATTACACCGTCACAGTTCTTTCATGTATAAATTTATTGATTTATAGCAGAGATCCCTAAACTATTTTGGACAAGTGACTCTTTTTCCAAAATGAACTTACCGCAGGCCCCCATGGCCAAATTACCTACTTTTAAAATCAACCTCCTTATTCATTATGGTCTGCTAACTTAAAACAGCTACTACAGAGTGTTATTTTTCATTCTGACTTAGGTCGATATCGACCACTTTGGGAATCCCTGGTTTAGAGCAATATATGCGACATTGTTCTAAACCACCTTCTGTCTTACTCCCCTCCTTTTTTGATCTCAATACGCATCTCCCTTTCCTATATCTCCTCCGCTCCGTCGTATACACCACTCATTCCCAGGGGTCCGCTGAAGACCAGACGGAGGTCAAGGACGGCATGAAAAAAAAAGTTCTCAAATTTACAGCCGAATAATTTGACAATTTGATGGCATTCCATAAAGCACATCTGTCTCATTAAAAAATTATATATAATACAAAAGATGTGCTCTTTTCCTTTTATTTTTACACCTCCGAACTTGGGGTTAGAACTCAACAGTGACATTTTTAGGGGTTTTGGGAGTACAATAGAAATATAGTAACAGGGCATCTAGTGAAAGAAGCAAAACTTTGGTAGTGGTCTACGGGAAAAAAATTTTGGTATTCTCTGGTGTACAGCCATAGCACTTTTCGCCTATATATATATATATTAATATTAAATAAGTTACATTATTACAAAGTTTATATTTACCGTTTTATATGTTAGCTTAGGGATCGCACTGTGCCTTATTTTTAACTCTTGAGTATTAATCGTAATTTAAGTAGTAATAATCCCGCACGTTTCTACGAAACGCATGCGTTTTTATTTCGTTCATTACATGTAATACGAGGGAATATTCTAACGTTTATATCACTCGGAGTAAAATATGACTCGCGCAAAGTATTATAGTAAGCCTTTTTCTTTTTAATTTAAATGCTTTCATTTTCCTACAGTTAAGCAAAGCTAGTAATAGGTTTATGAAGTTTTTTTTGTTATTACTAATTTGATTTTTAGATTTTTATAATCACTCATTTTTTGTGCACATGTAACAGTAATGATCTCCTAGGGTTGTGATGGAACAAATGAAAGTTGATAAAAATCTTTTGTCTTCATTTACAAATGTTTTTTGATCAGAAATATAATTTGCTTGCTAATACTTATAAAAAAATCATAATCTTTAGTTTAATAAAAAAAACATTAATGAGCAATCATAGTAGTAGGGTTATTTCATTGATATTTTTTTAATTTTAGTATTATTTCTATTGATTTTAAAGCATTTTCCAAAATCATCTGATGGTTATTCCACAAATTATAATTGAAATATACGATAAACTGATATCAAACGTATTGGTTACCACTATTTCCTAAACATTTATACTGTTAAAAAAAAACTTTAATCTTATTAATTTATAGTTATGTTTAACGTTTTTAGTTGTGTATTTCCAAAAGATTAGATCATGTAGTTTAATGGAAAGCTATATTCCAACTTGTCATTATTTATCGCGTAAATAACGTTACATTTATATAACGTCATGTAAACTTTGAAAGTCACAGGATAGCAGGCAGGCGTATGTTTTGTAATATGACGGTACTTCATTTACTTACGTTAATAGTTTTTGAATTCGTTTTTTTTTCTTAATATTCTATACGGTTGATTAAAAAGTTTTTAAAATTGGTGATTTTTTTATTATATTCATAATCGATAAATTTAAAACCTGGAAATGTAGCGATTACCTTTTTCCTTATAATAGAGCATAAGTTTAATATATTTCTGCTCCAAACGATGGTTCCAATTTCAAAAGCACTGTAACCTCAGGGGTGGTAGCTATCCAAGCGGATTTGAAAAAACCGTACAACCATCCAATCTACTCAAGGCGAACTCGAATCGAACTAAAGACATCCGTGTTACGAGGAAATCGGTTAGCAAGTGCGCCATAGCGTGAGTTAATTTAGAGACATATTCTACCTTCACTCATCACACCTGATGTGAAATAAACAGACACATGACAGTGGGCTACATAGTATTGCTTATATACAGTTTGTAGGCCAACTCTGAAAGGCGGTTTAAATACGCAGCGCCTAATTCAGATCCCAATCGTCGGCATAAAAAGAATACTATTTGATTTAGAAGACTATCGTAGTTTATTTACTTAGCTTTATGCAACTAAATAATATAATCAAGGTAATAAATTTTAAAACAATAACAGATAGATATTATTGTATAAAAGTTTCTAAAATGAAAACACTAAAGTAAAATGTTCTAATATAATTAACTTTTAATCACTGGCACAAGAGAAAACGAAAAGTAACCTTTTTTGACGTTTGTCATACTCAAATATATACAGTTTTATATCACAATTATATAACCTCATAATGTGTAATCAGCCAGCGCCACGTGAAAGAATACCCAAAGATGGTCCCGGGCCTAGAGGAGCCCCGGACTGCTATTATGTAAGTGCCATCTTGATGCAAAAACTTACACTTCGCCGTACCGCACTGAGCAAAGCTGTCGCGGTCATGGCTAAATGACATTTTGTAGAGCAGTTGCCTAAAGCGATTAAATATATTGTAGATATATGTTTTATATATTTTACTGTTCACTTGTTATGAATTGCAATATATGTCGTACTTTTATTATTATTATCGAGCTGAAAGAAAAGAACGTGACAAACATTTTAGTATAGAGTCAATATAAATGTATCTTTTCATCATCAGCCGTGATAATTCAGTTATGAGCACGGTGAAATTTAGCGCTTTACAACTAAAGATTGATACTGGTCAGAGTTAGGTGTAATATCATTGATGTGTCCCGGCACACACATGTGGAAGCCAGTAGTATTTTTGGCGAACACGCTTCAACATTTACTACCTTACTGTCACTTAACATCAGGTGAAATCGAGATCGACTGCTAGCATATAATTAATAAAAAGAATACTGTCATCGTCAGACATCGCGGGTTCTGAACTCGACGTTTCGCTACGTGAAGTTTGTGCGCAAGCTGCGCGCGGAGGAGGAGGAGCAGAGGAAGGGGGCGGAAATCAAGGCCAAGGACGCCAAAGACCACGCCATTAACCATTTCTTTCTAAAATGCGACCGCAAGTACATAATCTACATGCCAAACTCGTATGGGGGGCGTTTAAAAAGATATTCAGTTCTCGGCACATAATTATAGAGATATAAGCACTTTTGTAAAGTTGGGTAAAAAATTGCTGTTCGCCATTTTAATTAATGATCAATTATTATAAATGATGTTTCTAGGCACTAGAAACAAGCGATTAAATTGTTTTTATTTCAGTTAATAATCGAAATTGCTTTTTCTCGAATCAAGTTTTTAAGAGATTCAAATTAAAATGTCTGATAAAAATATGTACCTCTTTTTGAATGTTTCTTTTAAAGCCTTATGATCAAATGACTATTCTAGATATCGATTCTAGTATTAACTCAATACCCCACTACTGGACTCTTTTTTCTTGGATGTGTGGGTAACATAAATATATAACTTTTTTAATCAACAGAAAGTCGTATACATTAAGCGGCTGTTTTATTTCGCTCTTCAGACAGAACGGTAAGGCTTACGTTAAAGGTCGGCCGAGTTCTGTTTTGTAGAGCACTGTCTCTATCGCACAGTGCCGTGATTGTGGCAGACAAAGATAACGCTTTACAAAACCGAACCTAACTAAATATCTGGCTCTTGTTCCCGACGTGCCAAATGTCAGGTACAGGTATTGTAGTAATATGAGTAGCACTATTAAGTATCTATGTACGCATACATTTAAAAACTTTAAAAACAAATGCTAAGAATTATTAAAAATGTTATTAATATATCCCGTAAGAAACCTATGTTTATAAGGGTTATACACTTATAATTTTCGTATCTATACTTTCAGATGACGGTAATTATAGATATAGCAACAGGAACTCGTCTTATATCGCCTACAAAAAAAGGAGGAAGCACTACGTTAACAATATTATAATAATATCAAGATTAAATATGTAGCCAACCTTATTACTTTAGTTACGATATCCTTTTCAACAGATCTCTCATCAACGATGTTGCGCGCAGGGTTGATCTTTGCCTAAAGTCATACCAGGAGGATTTGAAAGGGAAGAGGGAAAAGTTCGATACCATTTTACATATTGTACATGAAAGAAATTCACAATTTAGTTTAAACTCTCTTAGATAAAAGAAATATTTTTCTTTTACTTTTTTTTTTGGGTATACTAACACTTCAACTCGATTTCACCTGATGTTAAGTGACAATGAGGCCTCAGATAGTAAAGCCTATTCACCAATAATACTTCTGGCTCTCACACGTATGACTGCCAGAAGACAGCAGTGCTGTTATGGCGGCAGATTGACATTGAATGGTAGTAGCTGGTCAGGCGGTTTCGAAAAACCCCTACCTACATCCCAAATAGACATAGTAAGTGTAGTTATTTTTTATCCGACACGGTAATAAGCGAATAAAAACTAATCAATATCCTCATTGCAACGGTAATATTTTTTTAGATTATACAAACGTGCGAGCGATTCATGTGATGGAAAGTGTTTGTCGTCGGCCATAGTCATAGTATAATACCCACAAGATTAAAGGCCGATTTCATTTTACTTTGTTTTATGTCAATTTATTTTTTATTAGATATTATTTTATTTATATCATTACACAGGTTAAAATTGATATTGCTTCAAGAAGAGGAAGAGAATATACGTAAGTTCGTAGAACAGGCTCAGGCGGGCGTCGAGGCATTGTGGCAAGACAAGAAAGACAGGCTTCAGTATCTAATCGCGAAAAGGAAAAAAGAACACGCCGAGAAATATAAAGATACCCCACTGTAAGCTTTATTTTTTCTTATAAGTACAGTAGGTAAACGAATGAGTGTTTCACCTGATGGAAAGTCATCATCGTCACCCATGGACAACCGCAACATTCGGGGAGTAACAGATGCGTTGCCGACCTTTAACCTTTTAAGGATGGAATTTCTTTTTAAAATATCACAGAGTGTAGAATCTTAAAAATAATCTCATGCTTAAAACTTAAGTACAGAGTAAATAATCCAGTTGTAACTTTTACGAAATATATAGTATTCCTACATACGTGTCGATGGTATTTTTTTTTTATTTTAGACTGTTAATGTACACTAACTGTTTCGCAATACAAATTTAAATTGACATATATACACGTCGAACTCACTTAACTGTTTAAGGAAGGAGTACGCTCTTTTTTTGAAAATCTCTAAGACGTATCGGTCCGGAAATACCGCTGACGACAACTGATTCTATTGGGTATTGATGTTACCAATTGACTGACTACAGAAGATACTGGCTACATACCCACATTTGCTATTCAAAATGTTTAATTCTAACCTCCTATCTATAGCAGAGGACACGGCGTCCATCCGAACAAGTCTTTATACTATTCTCATGAATTGTTTTCGACCAGTGACGTAACATAGTATTTACTTATTAGACGTCTAAAAACTCTGAAGTAAATGTTTGTTTTCTGTTTCGTTAATCCATGTGACTTATTATGTATAACGTAAAAGCAAAGGCTACTATTTTTGGTTTTTGCGTGTTTGTTAGAATGTTTAAACAACGGTTTTATTTAGAACAGGTGATGTTTTAGTATAACCCTTATCATAAATTAGGTCGGAAGGTGTCGATCACATTATTGTTGTTTGCCCTGCTGTAGTGACGCCATTTTATGGTGCGTTAAATGTACATTTGACATATAGCAATGTATTACTTGTCAGCCTAATTATCAGAATGTATATCTAAACAAAATTGCGTATAGCTAAGAAAAATTCGAACTCCATTTTCTTATCATGTTTTTTTTTACTGGATTCATAATTGCACTGATATAATTCTCCTACATAGTACAAATAAACAGTTTTTACATGTTTTTTTAAAATTCATCTACAAGGAATAACTCATTTTGATAATTACACTGACGATATAAAACCTAATTAGTTTAGGTTAATTCAAAGTATTCTTTGTAACTGAATGCAGATTAAATCAGATTGCGTAGATGAGATCAGATCGTAAGAAGATGGCTGATTTTTTAACTGTACTATGTAAAAAATAGGTCAAAATGCGTACACGTACTGCCATGCATTGTCAAATTGCGCGCCATGGAGGCCCAAGAAATACAGCTGTATCAAATGAAGGAAAAAGAAGCGCGCAAAATGGCGGAAATCGAGTTTGACAAGATGTGGCACGAAGTTGTCATGAAAGAGGCCGACGCTTTGGTGAGTTTAAAAAATAAAGCAACTAAAATTCACAGAATCACTGCTGCGAATAATTATAACGGCTTAGCAACTACAGTCATCATTGGCGTGTATTTTATTTAATGAGCTATCCCAATAAGACTGTTTAGTACTCTTTAACAATACATATACAAATTGTTTATACAAGAATAACTTAGTAATTTTGAAATTAAAAAAATCCAATTATGTAACGGTTACTCACTTTTATCCTAGCTTGGTATATCAAACATGTTCTGAATACCTCTCACTAAAAATCATAATTTTGGTTCCACCTGAAAGACCATGGAAGGCGCGGCATTAATGTTGTAGTGTGTGTGTATATTTTTTTCTACAAGGCTGCAAGAATGGAATATGACGCTATAGAGCGATTAAGGAGGGACATGGAATGCAAGGCGAGCACTGACTATCAGGTCGAACAGAATCGCTTGAAACGGGAAAGGGAGAGGGAGCTGTTAATGGAGCAAACTATGAGATTCCGGGCGATGTGGAATGAAGAGATCAGGAAGGAAGAAGCAGGTCGGTTCATAAAATACAACGTTCAAGCTAGCGTGCACCGCCCGTGATCCGCAGTCGTCTCTCTCATCACTAATATCTTAAGAGGTGTTACATACATCGACGACACACATAGCCTGAATTTGTTAAACAGTCGAAACCTTAAAATAATAGCCGAAGCATTTCATTGCGATTTGTTCATGTACGGGTCACACATCAATACGAACTTTTATTTTATATTACTTTTGTTGATATCAAATATCCCGTTAACTTTTTGAATTCCTGAACCAACAGCTGAAGTTGAGGCTATTTATGACAATGTGACATTATTAAGAAAGTTTGCAGAGAGTAAGATTGAATCCGCTTTGACAAATAAGACTCATTGGTTCTCATTAGCACTTTAAACTGGAATACAATGTTTGCACAGTTGTTTAATTATAATCAAAGTTTGGTATACATGTGTGGAGAACCAATAACACACGACTTGTTTCTGATACATTCATTTCACATTGACTTTGAAAAATAATAATAGACCTAACACTACAAATTTATTCTCTATTTTCCTACATAACTAACTTATTTGTTTACATCTGACTAATATAGCGCAACGTGCGCGCAAAGCGAGGGCCATGGAAGTGGCTGAAGATAGCAAGAGATTCTTAGAGGAGAAGCTTAAAAGGATAGAGAAGGAGGAAGCGAACCAAAAGCTCGTCGCCGACGCTTGGGACTCGCTCGCAGGCCAGGGGCTCGCCAATGATCTGGCAATGATTGAACTTAGAAAGAGAAAAGAGGTTGGTACCAATGACAGTCGTCGTGAGCTATAAGTTTCTTTTTTATCTATCGACACTAGACCTATTCACCTGATGTTAAGTGGCAATAAGATCTTAGGAGAAGCGTGCTCACTCGGAATACTCTGGCTGTGGCATATATGATTGTCGGAATAGCAATTCTTTAACGTTATTCTGAATAATTTAATAGCGCGTCACTTACCGTGGCTTTGTCGTAAAAGTGTATAATCTTACGTATTAGTTTACATTTCTATGTCACGCACTTAGCGCGAACTGGACGAGTGCAACAGGAGGCTTATAGTGCTAAAGAAGCAGTTTGCCGACATGAGCCAGGAAGACTCGCTAGTGCAGGTGGATGCACAGCGCGCTCAGGAGAAGACCGATCAGATACGCTGCAGGTACCTCAAGTGGGCCAAGGACACTAACAAGGTAACCGTGTGATATCGATCGGATGGAACTCAAAACCACACTACTCATTATATTTTTGACAGTTCGCAACTCGATTTCCGCCGAGGTTAAATGAAAAAAACTTAAAAATGAAAAGGGTGAGATTCTTTTTTGTGATTTTACTCGCAATGCTAATAAATGTATTAAGAATAATCTCTGAGAGAGTATTTTGGCTTGTAAAAATTCTGCTTCGACTCCCACGTGCATGATTGCCGGAACACTGCGACGACGCAATGGTGGCAGGTTGACATTGACGGCGGTAGTTAGAGAAGCGTTCGAAAAACTCTACTACTCATTTAACTGTAGCAGACGAGGCATATTTTGGTAGATTTGCCCGTCAAATAAAAATTAAACATAATTTACTGACACTTCACTACTGAATTACATCAAAGAATAATATTAATTACTGCTTAACGACAACGCAGGAAGTTCGTCAGGCGATGATAGAACAAATAAAAGACCGCGCCGAAGCGAGGGAGCAGCTCAAAAAGAAGATAGCGGAGGAGGACGAGTACCACAGGCAGCTGTACGAGCAGCTGAACCAGTTGGTGGAGCATAAGAAGATGGCTGACGCGAAAGCGAGGAAGGAACACCAGCAGAACCTGCTTATGCAGGCCGAATATAGCAATCTATTGAAGGTACCGTATTTTAATTGAATATGCATAGTTAAGCGAAGCATTGTAATCCTTACTTGAAACTGAACATCTCCATATTGTCAATAACTTCACTCCTTTTCTCAAATTCAATTTTTAGTAATGTATATTTTACTACCACTAGTATTTCTAATAAGGGACTCGAAGCTGCTAATTTATATTTAAATTTAACTAAAATTTTGCTAGGTATAAATGTTATAAAAAAGAGTTCATGTTAGTTACACAGCCTGTTAATCGGGTTGGACGTCTATATCTATCATTAATAAAATACTACAATGATTCCATGAAAATGACACATTTTTCATCAGTTTTGGTACCATCATCAGGTTACATAAAGGTTATCACGTTAAGTTGCACGACGGTGACGTTTGGTCGTTAAATTTTCATAATTTGTATAATTAAGATGAAAAAAATGAACAAACGCAAACTATCCCGATCCGGTTAATATGTTAATGTCTATTTAGGCAAATGCGCATAACTTAAAATTTATGCAGACATAGCGGTATCACAAAGCTTAGAACATATTTTAACTCGCTGTACTGCAGTAGATCGAGTGGTTCTGTTGCTTTAAGAAAACATATCCGCGTAATTTAATGTTTTCGGTCGTCGTAGGAGCGAGCGAGACAGGAAGAGATCGACCAATTGAAGAAGTACCAAATCGCCATGGAGGAGTACGACGAGGAGATAAAGAAGATGCTATGCAGGTAAGCTGACAGATGGGGATACTTGGATATATGTCGTATATCCTATACCACATGTCAAGATAGTTTTCAGATACATAGTTATGCGCGTATTTAGTAATAATAATTTAATGTAAAGCTAGAAGTACTAATTTAACATTACGCACACTGTTTAACTTAATACAATAAATAATAGAACACAACGCATCGTGGTACAGCTCCCGGGAGACTTGTGTCCTCGGCGACAGTCGGATCACGACTCTACGTCTCTATCTACTATCTATCTTCCTGTCTATGTATCACGTACCTATACTCTGCACAACACCACTGGGTTTCGCTTGCTTTCTGATGCAATTTCAGACCTGCCAGTACAGACTCACGGTTAAAATATCCATACTCATAATCAGAATGCGAAACATTGATGAATACTTCTTTTATAAGTAACGGATGGGATGTAACGCTTCACCATAATTTTACACGATGTCAAGTGACAATGATGACCGTAAATGGCAGGCATGTGGTACCAATGCCTTACCTTAGTAGTACTCTCTACTATAGTTCTATCGCACTTTTTTTGGACGACTGTCATCAAATACGCATTCATGTGGTTGTAAACCATACAGGGTAGTTATAAAATACTACTTTACTTTACCGGTAAACTATACTATTAACTTAGTATTACATTTTGACTGTCTCCGTGGCACAGTGGTTTACCCGCTTGCCTAGTAACGCGGAGGGTCTGGATTCGATTCCCGGTTCACAGAAGTAGTGGTCTGGATGATGGTAAGGTTTTTCAGACCCGATTGGCTAGCTACCATTTCCAATGTCAATCTGCCGCCGTAACACCATTGCTGTGTTCCAGCAGTCATACATGTGAGAGCCAGATTTATTCTAGGTGAACGTGGTTTGATTTCTACGGCCTCATTCTCAACATCACTTTAAATCGAGACCAAGTGTTAGCCCATAACCTTTAAAAAGAATACTATATTAAATTCTATACGGGATCACCTCTCTTTCTTGTCGTTGATTCATTAATGAAGACGGTCTCTTGGTATCCTCTTGGTATCTTGGTGGTCCCCGGATGAACAAATTGCCTTCATGGACTTCTAATGATGGCAATTTTAGCTTTGCTATAGATCAATGATCATATGTGAAACTTAAAATTAAGTATTCTGTATTCATCGCTATGGATGTTATACGCCATGACTGCATTATGTTAAACAGCGGTGATGTCATCTTGAGGCTTTACTTAACCGACTCAATGGGAAGCTTCCAAATCGATGTATATACTGTTTCGTGTTTTGTTTTATTCATTTATTTATTTTATTTAAATGCATTAATACCCAAAATGTACGTAAGGCGGGTAATAATGCTAAATAACCAGAAATAACTTTACAACATATTGGTATAAGTTTGGAAAATTGTATCACGCTAGAAATGGTGTACTTTTTGCCAAAAAAAAAAGGGAGAAAAAACATATTCTTTCATTAATTTATTATTAATAAATATAAAAATTATATTTTATTGATATTTAAATGTTTAACATATATTAATTTCTTATTATAGTCGCGGTGCACGAATACCCGGAGTCTAGACGCGCTTACTTTGGTATTGTACGAGTGCCCTCAGAATATCGTTCTCTGAATCACGGATACAAATCCAAAACGAAGCGATAAGACTTCTGATTATGGCAAAATAATCACTTGTGCCCTCAGCAGCAAGCATAGCCGATGCACTACAATATCGAGGCATTTCAATAATTATACGATCTCCATTATTATAAATACATGTATGCTACTATTCCGTGCGGACATTTATCATTGTAATCTGACTGTCTTCGTGACGCAGTGTTTTTCTCGCTTCCTTTGTAACGCGGAAGGCCCGGGTTCGATTCCCACAGGTATTGTGGAGTCTGGATGGTTGTATGTTTTTACGAACCCACCTGGCTAGCTAACCACCGTGAATGTAAACCTGCCGCCATAATAGCATTGGTGTGTTCCGGCAGTCGTCCATGTGAGAACCAAATGTATTCTTGGCAAACACGCTTCTACATCTACCGCCTCATTCTCACTTAACTTCAGGTTAATTCTAGACCAAGGTTTAGTTTATAACTTATTAAAAAAATTGTAATTGTCAATTCTTCGTTATTTCGTTTAAAAACTAATCATGACAAGAAGCGAGGCCGGCCCACCAAAAGTAAACTCAAAAATATTAGTCTGTGTCACAGATCAACTTTGGGGACAACAGTCCATTTTGTGTACGATCGTGACCCTTTTATCTCTCAAGTATTTCAAAGAGATCGTAAATTAGAGGTCTTCGTAATACTGCGATGACCTAAACGTACGAATATGATAATGTATAAGGTTTGAACATTTATTTAGTCTACAATTTTCTTTTTTTTTTAATTTTATACTTGTGTATTTAACCGCAATCTCACCTGGTGTTAAGCGATGTTGGTTTTGGTGATAAAGCCAAGTACTACGCGATATTAGTTCATATAGCAATGTAATGCGCGGGATATTTTTATTTTATAAGTTATCGGCTGACGCTTGACC
>DWQX01000889.1:0-34386 GCA_018245475.1 Pharmacophagus antenor
TCGATAAAGCTGTAATGGTCACTGTGACTAGCAGCATCTACTTCTCCGAATCCAGCAGCAGCAGCAGCAGCAGCAGCTGACTAGTGACGTTCCAACGCTGGGAACTTTGACACGGAATCGATTGTATGGAACATTCCGATGATTCGATTTCAAAGTTTTGGATGCAAACAACGTATTCGATTTTAGACTGGGAAGTACATTTTGCAAAAATATTATTTGTGAACTTTACATCATTTTAGATGACACTAGGTTTCTCGATGTTAAAAAAAATTCGACACATGTAATTTTCCTTTTTTAGTATTTTTTTTGGAAAAGTTAAAATTAAGCTCAAAAAATATAAAAAAATGTTAAAATTTCAAATTGTAAAAAGTTCAACGTAATGAGAAAAAAGCAAGACGTATTTTGCGTGAAACTGTGATTTTGTACTTGTTATTAATTGGTGTTCAGACTTTGTTTTTATATAATTTTTTCAGTTTCTATAAGCCGCCTTTTCAATCGATTGTGAAAGTATTATGACAAAATGAATAGAATGTTTTTATCTGTACCTTCCTTATTTTTATATTATTTTTTCGAAAATATATTAATTATTTAAATTGTTATAAAACATATAAAAAACTAGTACTATAACCTAGTTTTTGAATAAAAATACTAGGTATTTACAATACATAAAAAGTAATAATACACATCGCTAACTAGTGGTTTTGTAATCGACAAAACTTTAAGTTATGGGTGTTACGATCGAGTAGCGCGCGAAATACTTTTGATCCATCCTACAGGGAAGCGATCTTGTGAATGCTTTACATCGTTTACGGCAATTTATTTTCTAATGCATTAATTGGAAAAAGAAGTAAAAATATTTCTATTCAGCCACAGTGTAATCCTTTACAGGAATAAATATCACATATCCACAATGTCTTATAATAGTACAAAGCTTTATTAAATTCAGATTGCTCTTAACGTTACTCTTGTTAAAAGCACTGCAGCAGCACAAAGTTTAGGATTTTGGCTTAAAAATATGCAGTGTGTTTATACCTCGACATTAAGAATTCATTTTTCGAGTATTACGTTTATACGCGATTATAAGAAATATTTATATATGACCACTGCATAACTTTTTCTACTTTTGATCGTTCTTTTTTGTTTCAATAATTTTAGCATTACCCTTAATAGCTATTCATACAGAACACTTTTTTAATCTATTGCTCAAAGTTACTAAAAAAATGTACCTACGTTAAAATCTTAGCTTTTAGTCTGACAATTTTTTTGTAACTTACTAATAAATAAAAAAATATTAATAACCAAAAATATTAAATTTAATATATACTTTTTGACGCTCATGTAAGCGAGACCTATCAAAATTAACTGGATTGGCACTACTTTAAATAAACCGACGGATAAACACGTGGAAGCCTTCGAGGCAGTAATTTGATGGGCTCCCGAATCAGCCCTAAGGGCATTTCAGCAACAAAGCATTAGGTGAAAACAGGCTACCCTTGTATCAGAATAAACAAAATAGAATTAACTGTTTCTACAAAACTGTTTGTTATGTGTATAATCGATCGAAACTATATATTGGAGAAATAGTTACATTAACAGTAACATGTATTTTTTCCGTATAACATTTTTAGTTTTTATAGACTACTCACTAGTTATATTAATATATATAGAAATGTTATTCAATAGCAAAAGACTGTTATAAAATAATATTCTATTCTCAAATTCTAATTGCTTATACTAGCGAATTATTATTTATTATCTTTGTAGTTAATAAATGCAGTAACCAATGTTAATGCATCATTAGGCACCGTGGGCGAGTACAGATAAAAAAAAATATTTAAAGGTTGGCTGACCACTGTTAGCATAAAGAACCAAGTGCGCTTGTGGTAAAGGATCAAATGCGAATTAATACATAATATTAAAGTTAATATTATGTATTAATTTGCATCATCATCAACAAATATATATTGATGACTGATAGTCATAGGGACAAAGTTCTACCTTATTACTATATTGTACACTGCCTTATAGATTAAAAAATATATTTAACCTGCCTGAAACAGTAAACACATTTATGATCGAATATATTATAAGGTACTTCCTCGATAATTTAACAATGCTTAAAGCTTACATAAAAAGATCACGACGCAGATTAAATCATACGGGGAATTTACAACAACATTTGATCTTATCGGATGACTTACAACGTAAGAAATCTCTCTCTTCTTTATTCAAGTTCCAGATAAAATACATATGGGCTTAATTCAAAGAAATTGTAAAAAAAACTACATCGTCTTGATTTCTATGTGCTATGAGTTAACATTTGACAACTTTTATCTATATACTGAATGTTAACAATGAGGCCAAAGAAAATGAACAGTGCTCTCCCAGAATACGCTGGCTTCTATTTGTGTGACGGAACATAGCAATGCACACAAATTACCTATTTTTTTAATAAATAATATTAATCTTGTAATAAAATAATAAAAATGTTATTAAACAAATTTTATAAATGTGATATAATATATAATCTCAATCAATCACTGCTCACTAGTAGTGTTAAGCACCCCGGAGGTCCCTCTTTATATTTGCGCCGTTTCCAATCCTCTTACAAGAACGGCAATAAATTGAATTGCGTTCAGTCAAGAAGCCCGTTCAATAGCGCCGTTTGTCGCCCGAAAGGAACGCCTAATTGTAATTTGTTAGCTAAGTAAGCTTTAACATAATGTGCTCGTTGTAACGTAGTTGTTTCTAACCTCTTTTTAGATACAAATTGATTAGGATATTATTTACATTAATAGCGTCTACGTCGGCGACCAATTTAAATTTCTCGTAGACTTAGTTTCACACTATCTAAACCAGTTTCGCAGGATGCAAGCATAGATTGTGATGACATTTTCTAAGAAATCACCGACGTTTGATGAAAAGCAAAACCAATTTGCTCTTAGACATAATTACAAAGTGATTACTGTAGTTAGAAACATGCGTAAACATTTTTAATAGACGTCGCTAAATTGATCAGCGATTGAAAACTGATAATCCTATATGAAATATCGCGTGCAATTCGTTAAAGGTAAGCTTAATATCTGTGTAAACAGTATATGTCTGCGTCACTATTCTATTAATCGAACATGGCGTCGATCCGCTTATATCGGTCTTAATTAATGCGTGCAGCGATTGAAGCCCGGAGGCCTTTATCTTTTGATTGACCTGTCGTTTCGAACTTAATCACTTCGATGTATAGGCAAAGGATTTAATAGGATCACATATAGAATAATAGAACAGATAGGTGCAATAATATATGATTTAATTTCCTGTCTACTGTTTTATGTTTATTGTAAATTTTATATTCTAAAACCTATTTCAATAAAAACAAATCAAAACTTTTGTCAGTTAAGTCACATTTTCCATTAAATGAAACGTTGTTGAATATAATAAAAGTAATGCCAATCAGATTACTTTAAGCGTCATGGGTTAGTGATTGAAGTAATGAGTATAATAACACATAATAGTCATAATGATTAAAATATGATTGTAAAAGAAAACGACAAGCAATATAAAGCCAATACTGTTTTCAACGGCTAATGTAGTTAACTGTTAAACTATTATCAGTAGTTGTAATTTTAACTGCCTGCATGTCGGCCGTACTTTATCGCTGGCCTCGTAACATAGGTTCGCTGGTTCGGTTTGAAAGCCACGTGAGTAGTAGATAGAATAGTGTCCTTAAATTGTAATATTCCATGGAGATTACCCTAGTCCTAACGGAAATCGATCCGTATCATACAGAACATTATTGTAGGTAACTTTGTAAGATATGATTTTATGCATGCATTTAAAACAGTTTAACAGACTTTGATAGAAAGGAATATATTATTTTCGTATTTATTCGTATGATTGCCGAGGGGATGTTATTTTTTTTATTATATAACTTCTGATTTGAGAATGAGTATAGTGGGTCGTTTTTATATTACCTTGCAAAAACTTTTGATAATGAATTAATGATTAACTTAATGACTGTTGTAATCAATAAGTTATAACAATACAAAATTCAAATATGGTGCCATTTCTTAGTTTAAACACTAGTCACAAATATGTCCATCAGGTTTTAGGTTGTTTGCAAGAAATCGCTTTTGGATACTACACCGCCCACTTTGCATTACCACTATTGTTACTTCATATTTCATATTATAACATAATTTGATTATATTTTAGTACTGTGAAATTTTTATCCTATTTTATACAATTTCTTTAAACCTAAATTTTTAATTGTATTAACAAAATTAAAGTAAATATATCAAAATATTAATTTATGATTTTTTTGGTAGTATTTTTAAATCGAAATTATTTGAGTTACATATCTTTTTTAATTAAATAATTTAATTATTATAAAATAATTCAATTAAAATCGCTGTAACAATTAATCTTTTAAAATATTAGCATGGTCTCCTAGATTTTAATGTTGTAAATATTTTCCTTTAACTAAAATCACACGTTCACATAATACAGAGTCATGTACTATTCCTATAACGAAGAAAACTTATCAATGCTTGAAAGGTCTCAATCAAACACTAAGTATATAAAATATTTTCATGAGAACTATCTAGCGATCCGCGTTTCAGTTAAAAGATATAATATATACAATGATTCCTTCGTGTATATATTATATCGCCATGATGTTGACCTGGATGTGCTGATCCGTTCGTAAAAATGAGGTTAAAATTATATTGTGTGACACGAACATTGTGGTTATTTACAGTTAATGTATATAAATTTAGTTATCACAATTATTGCATTAGCTTTAGTATTTATCGCGTGAAAATAGAGTAATGTTTGCAAACTACTCTTAGACGGTAACAATAGTTGCTGGATTATATATACTCATATATAGGACCGCTGCCTGAAGTGGAGAAATCGAGTATTTATACAACTTGCTTTGTATAATATTTTAGATTAATTCACTTTTTATCCTTTACTTCATTTATTATTAATAGCCAATCATTTCATATTTTAAATATTTCCTTCAAAATAACATCAATGAATGATTTAGCAATTCAACGAATCAATCAAACAATTGCAATTTCGTAATAAAAAGTCAAATTGTGTGGCAATAGCAACGCAGCTCCGCGAAATGGGACAGAAGCGAAGTATTAAATTTGTTAAGTCGGCCGTTCATTTGAGTAACTATTTAAGCGGCCACTTTGCGACAATTAGCGATGGCGCCGATTGCGAGTCAATGGACAATAAGTGCCTCGCCTCCCGAGCGAGACCGCGGCTAATGGAGTACGTACGCTGCTCACACGAAACGCTCTCGACAAACATTTTTTTTTATAGTATATGTAGGCGATTCGAACGACGTACTGTAGAGCTTGTCAGAGCTATGCGCCACAATTCTTAAATCTTTTACCGATTCTTTGTAAAAATTCGTGTATTTCTGTATATTTTTTTTATTTGATGCTATTTTTATATAAGTAATTAACTGTATTTGAAAATTAAATCTAAAAATACATGTCTCCGGAAAGTAATCATCATCAATTAAAATTGCATTAAAACCTGCTTTTAACTCATTAAAATAAATTAAATACATTATGCAATTACAACAATTTTCAAATATTTTAAAATAATATAAATTCAATCATAGTAATACTATTAGCCACTTGTTACTTGTCTCGTAATGCTGAAATTGTTCAATTCCAAAGCCATTCCTCTAAATTATAGATTTGAATAGTGGCATAACTTTTTTGATCCCGTTTTACCAACATAATATTTTTAATCTGCGCCATAACAAACTATGGCAGCTATTCTGTTAGAGTACACTTCATCATTTTTAACCTTATTATCATGTAATATTACGTTAATTTGAGGTCAAGTATTAACAACATTTCAATAGAAAAAAAAACAATGTGGTGCTTGTTAGAAAAAACAATAACTATTAAAAAAGAAAGTGTAATTAAATATCTCGAACGTTCTGAGAACGTTTCGACTGAAAAGTTGAAAGCGTCTTAATTAGTCTCTAATTCGCTTCAGAGGCAACACATTAACGGGCGTGGTTGAGTCCGACACGTATGTAGGGCTCGTTAGAGCGGCCATGTGGTGCGCGTTGTACGGTGGTTTTATTGTGCAAATCGTTTGGTGCAATTAGCATAACAAACGGGTGCGCACTCACGGACAGTTCGCGCTGGCCGGCAGCAGCCGCACATCCAGACTGCACAGCGTCGTGCTCACTAGACCGTGCTTAGCTTTCAGCTCTGTCTACTTTACACTCACCTAGTTTGCTTAGAGACTCAGGTATTCCCTTACTACGTATGTTATTTTTTCATAAACTTCATAGATAGTTATTTGATAAAGTTTTATTAGAGTCGTTTAAATTAAATTATTTGCTGATATTATATTATTAATATGACTTTAAAAAACCTTCACGAATATTGCTATGTCTACTCAGTCAAAAGTGAAAATACTAATGCAAAATAAATTACAAAAAACGAAGTACATTACAAACATACTCTAATAAAGCAAGCCATTTTGTATCCAACTTGATGTTCCGAACAAAGAGCACGTGAGCGGGAATATATTGCAGGCGGAAGAAACCACAAGGATAATAATTATCGGCGAAATCTGTCTAGAATTCCATTATCGAAATGAGTGACGTCCCATGGGAGACGACGTCCGCTGCAGCCTTCTGGGACGTCCGTACCGAGACGAAGATATTGTAATGAGAACGACAGGGATATTTATGCCTTACCACGCGTCCCGAATACGCAATGAGAGCGAACCTTCGCCCAGCGGATATTCCGATATTCGGATATTCAATATAAAAAGGGATACACTCGAATTTTTTGTTATTTGCGACATTATTTACTCCGCAAACATTACTGACAGGTGCCTACTTTGGTGTTTTTGCTTCGACAAAGAGCCGGCCGTGTTTGCGCATACGTAAATTGATACCATAAGCCTCTAAGAGGGCTCTTTTAAATTCTAAAAGCGTGTCACGTTTTTTTTCTTTGTTCACTTGTTTACATTTTTAGACTATTTGCTTTAAAAGACATTGAAAAATAAATAATAAATGTACCGATGACAAATTTACAAGTACAGTGAATATTTACAAATTATTTCAATTGGGAAATAAGAAATACGTATGACATGAAACTATTATAATTATAAACTTGCTACTCAAAATAATAGCTCAACTGTATATATTTTGTCTAACAACTCACATTAGAGCGGAGACAGGTAATTAATTAGAAGTCCTTTAATAGTTTGGTCACCTACATTAGGCATTATATATACATTAGTAATTCACGGACTAAATATGATTTTAGTGGACAGTTTACCCCAATTAACAAAAGAAATTACACCTCCATTCAATAACTAGTAATATAATGGAAAAGTTATTCAGGCACGCTGTCTCTATGATTACATTGATATATCCTTTTGTAAATCACCATGATAATAATACGCAATCTCCATTGAAATAAATGAAAATAATTAAATATAAATAAAAAGATATTACAATAAGGCATTCATGAAGGAAAAAGAAGTTAATAGCCTCGGAAACTATGAAAGGAACCTTCCAAATCCTTTAACAATAGTGCTAGGTGTCCCCTCTCCAGCGAAGAAAATTATTTTTCCGTCAACCTTTCATTCTTGACCGTCTGTTTAAATATAGCGTCCGGCAAATATCATCCTGGCCATTGTCGGGATTTGCGCCGAAATGATGCCGTCCTTTTTGTTGAGAAACGTTTACAATATTTTGATACTGGTGTTTATTTTTTGTTTTTCCTAGAATGCTTTTGCCGATATTACAATGCGCAATGACCTCTGAGATTTGTTCCATTTACAACGAAAGTAGAAATCAAGCAGAGAAATAATATAAAACCCCTTCATTTTTCCCTTCTAGTAAAGTTAAACATAAGTAGGATAAATGTAAGTTTATAGCACTGGATTTATAAACATCATTAATTCCATTCCACGTTTACACAAAAACGAAAAAGCAGATATATTGATTTTCGTTACTGCTTTTGGCTCCAAGGCTTATTAAATTAATCCCATGTTAGTAGTCTCTATTACTCTTAATAATTGTCACATTTTTTTTATTTTTCATTTCATAACTGTTTTTCGGTTTGGTGATACCGTGTGCGATTTAAGCGTTAACTGTCAATATGATACTATAAAACTACCAGATTAAAAGTAAGTATTCTAACTCGAATAGCGTCTCTGAGTATCGAAAAAAAAATCATATAGCTTCTTATATTGTTCTTTATACTCTTAACGAACATTAATTATATTTTTCCAAGTTTCTTATGGATGTACGCTCAAAAACTGGGTAATGTACATTGAAATTCCAGTAAAATTTTAAACCTCTGATGTATATACTTTAATTTTAGTTATTTATGATATCATTAAAACAGCGCTGCGAACCTTGTATCTATCTATCTATATGATTTAAACAGGGCTTCAGGCTTACAACTTCAAACACCGTGTTAGTACGTAATTTGCAAGTCATATATACGTACTACAAATACTTACTATATAGAAGTGTATGTTATATATTGGTCTACTAGCAGGTCGTATTTATTAAATATAGTTCATTAAGTCTATTGTACTATAATAAATGTGAATTAGCTATTTGTTTTGCTTTATAATATGCATTAATAGCCTAAGCTAAATAAAATATATATCTATTTTAATATAAAAATCAGAGTAGTTCGACGAATAATATATTTATTATTAAGTTATATAATTTTTCAGAATTTCTCTCCTTTCATTACACATCTATTTCATGTAACAAAGCTCTGAAAACATTTACCAATTCTTAGCATTGTAAGTGAATTTCTTGTCGTAAAATTGATTTAATTAGCGACTTCAAAATAGAATAGTGTTAATAAAAGTTAATTTAGATGCACTCAAAGTAGTCGATAGGCAGCCATTGTTTCGTGGAGCGGTGAACTTTACCAAGATAATTACTGTTAGTGAGAAAAGGAACACGCCATCAGGTAACAGTATGTTTAATCTCTTAGCTTTTATATTTTTTAATAAAATATTAAATACATTCCTCATACTTTAACACGTGACGATGTAAGTTAAGAAAAACTAAAATTACAATTTAATTTTTTTAATAGTATTCAAAAGTTACATAGTAAAACTCCGTAGCTTTTTTTTACATCTGCCGGTGAATTTTGTGCCTTTTTTTAAATAATATTTTACTTCGTAAATAATAATATGCATTTATCTTTAATCTATTAATTTTATTTTATTAAATTACATGTAGACCATAAAAAAAGAATCTAAAACAATAATCGTCAAATACAAGAAACTTGAAGCGTTAAATAAAATTTTCCACAAAGGTACGCATTAATTGATGGAAGCCAGCAAATGTTCGCATTGAATAGATACTGGCAGGGAAACCGCTAAATAGGAGGGCGATAACGTCACCATTGGAGACGACGAGTCATGACGCGATAAAGTCAACCCCTAATAAAAAGCCGAAGTACTAAGAGTCAGATTATTGGACGTCGTCTTATCGCGCAACTTAGTCCGCCCCAAATTGAGTGAACAAGAATTATGGATAAACTTTCCACTTACAGCATATAAAGATAATGAAGATTTCGATTAAATGAATGCGGTAAACATTAGGAAAGCTGTTGTGGATGATGGCTCTGAGAACTACGGCTAAGACGTTAATGTGCAGAGCTTGAAAGATGTATATATACGAGAACTAAATAGTACAATATCTAGTAATGATAACACGTATAAGTGAACTGAGATTGACCCTTAAAAATGAAATATTAAGAAACAGAAATATATTTAGATTAAATTAAAATTAATATTTTATTAGATTCAGAAACCAATGTTTGTTAAACGTTTTCAGCTAATAAAAGTAATAATAAGGGAACGGGGCCCAACGAACGAGAGGAAATGAAAGCGACAAGAGAATGAAATTGGAAAACTTGTTACAAAATTACTCGAGATGAAAAAGGAAATATATAAGACCTACTAAAAGTTAGAGGTACGCGCTCCTTTTAGCAACTTTTTTTTACCTGAGGAACTGTTACAGATATTTGCCTTAGCTTTGTTAATCATGTAAATTATAATATTATCGATTGGTATTATTTGTCAACATCTAAAATAAGCTTTGTCGAAAAATTTTCTGTGGTTTTTACTGCTGTATAATGTTTAAGCATGTTTGAAAATATTTTATGGTGTTATATTAAAAAAGTTTATAAAGACTTTAATTTTGTGAAGTAAAACAAAAACTGAATATATTTGTACAAATTAATATCTGAATTAATCTTGTTTATATTCGGAACAATAACAATATTTAAATTTTAACCATATAACTTAATGTTTTCGATAACACCATTTTGTGTATTCAACTTACCTTTTACTCCAGTTTCCGATCTCAGCGTAGCGTCGGCCGTTCGAGCATCCGCTCCTCCTTACTTCATTTCCTCTCAGAGTCTGCACGGAGTTCCCGTTGGGTGTTAATGTTCCGACAGAGGCACCGTTATTATTACGCTCCCTGTTCCGCGGGAACGTTCCAGTTCCAGAACGAAAAGTCGCGAGGTGCGGCTTGCTGTCCAAGTCCGGAGTGAACTGTTGAAGCGGTACGGTTATATTTCCGCTCCAGCTCTTACGATTCACGGCAAACGTTTTCAACGTTCCATTGCAATTCGTCGCCGAAGGTGTCACACCGCAGAAACTGCTTCTGTTGTGACTGTTCTTTATGAACGCGCTGTTCTGCAAAGCGACTTGGGGCTTTATCGGTACCAGTGGTGACGCCTGGTCAATAGACATCGTACTCTTTATTAAAAGTAGACGCAACTTACTTTTCACCTATCTACATTTTCGTCTGAAAAAGAACGAAATAAAGGCCGTTAAGTTGCTAGCTTATTACGTGGTTGCGATATCATCAACATAGTTGCGGTTCGCGCGAAAGCCAATTAAACGCGTGCGGACTGGAGCGAACGAAGTCGTATTGGGAACGATCGTGATATATCAATCAGGTATTGAGTAAGCGAAGCTTTGTCAACAGACTAGTTGGGTATGTGACAAACGCCACGACGCCTTAATGAAAAGCTGTCGAACGATATAGGTTAATGGATAGATGAGAATAACACAAACATAGAAATTGGTGTGTAATACGTATACTCGTAAAACTTAAATCGAACGTATTATTTAACAATGGTTCGCAAAAGATTTTTTGATTAAAAAGAGGAATGTAATAAATTTAACTTGAATATTTGTTTATCGGTATTTTTCTTTGGCTTGGTAACAGCAAGGGGTTAACGGCGTTTGGTGTAGCTTTTTTTATTTAAATGTGCGAATTCATCGAAAATGCTGAGCACTAATAAATAAAAGTTTAAAAATTTGTGCAATTATTTTAATTGGTGGATTTTATTAATTTTAATTAAAAATATTTTTTTATAATTAATAATTGTTATTTGTGTAGAAGTATTTCAATTTATTATTTATATAAATAATTCTCTTTACTAAAAAAGTCGAGAAAGATCATAACTCAATTCAGAAAAGCTAAAACTTTGTAATCCTTTATGAACTGGTGTTATATCAATCTTTTCTATTTTACGAGTGTTACATTTAAAAATTTTACACGAAGACTTTTAAAATATACTTTTTCTTATTAAACAATTAACATTCAAATCTTGCAATTCTAACTATTTTCAAATATAAAATCTAAGTATGACACTATATGTTCCAGGATTTAATTTTTAAAGGAATAATATCGTGGTTCCATTATTCGGTAAAACATGCTAGGTGATCATGCACAAAAGGAATAAAAAAAATTAAAAATATTTACTTTTCGTCTTTCTTCTTATCGTCGTTTAATAAACTCGTACGTGCACTTTATAATTTTAATATAAATTGAGTTTTAATTTAAAACGTATCGTCCGTGAGCCAATTACGGTCGTGTGATTACATGAAGTGTTATTTTTCTCATTATGAAAAATACGTTTATTTCCATGGCAAATGAAGACGTCTATGTTAGGTTAAATGGTATTTATATTGATTTAACCGACGAAGAGAAAGAGGTTCTCAATTTAAATCTTTTTTTTTTCGTTTTACTATTTAAGTAATCGGTTTTTTTTTTAGTTTAAAAGTGGATTCCATATATTACTCATTTTAAAATTAATAAAAAGTTAACTTTATGTTTTTTGACTTTCTATTCATCGTCTGTTTTACTTTTGGTAACAGACACTTCCTCGTGTAAGGTTTTGCAATTTATGTATTACATAAATTGCAGTTTCAACTACACTACATTATTAAGATACAAGTTATAGAATGAGTTGTGATATTTAGTACAAAGCGACAAGCATAACGTGGTGCTTGCTATTTTGTGTGTGGTGATGTGTAGAAAAATCTTTACCAACACCACACAGTTGGCGATCCATACACATAATCAGGTGGACTTACTTGTCATATCGACGCTTCGTTGTATAAGAAGTAAATATTGTATACTATTAGGTCGTCAAAAATTAAACTTGGAGTTTTCAGTTTTGCCAAATTTGACAACTAGGTATTTAACTGTCTTAATATTTATCTATGCTATTGTGTTTTTGTAAAGAAGCTACACATGTTGCCGGTAAAATAAAATTATCCTAAGCAAAAATAAATATTATTAACTTTTTAAAAAAATGTTGATTGATTCGGTCGGAAATGTGTACCTTAATGAAGTATGAGTTCTTATGTGGAACTACGGCGTTGCAGACTTTGTGAAACAAAAATGGTAAAAAACAATATCAAAATGGTTTGTCAAGTTACGGAATGGTAGTTTTCACCTCACAAGAAATCCACGTAGATGCCCAAAATCAAAAGGCCAATAATCGTCACTGTTGTGTCTGATCCATATTAAAGTGCTTATTAATTATTATTAAAGTGCGGTGCAGTAAAATAAATAATATTAACTCATAGCTCAAATCGGGAATTTGAAAAAGTTAGATAAGTGGGTTCCTCATGAACTGAACGTAAATAAGAAACAAAAGCATTTGGAAGCTAATTGATGTAGCTTTTTTCTACAACACTGATCCATTTTTGAATTGAATAATTATTTGTGATAAAAATGGATACAATGAGACAATCGTAAGCATTGAGCATCGTGGTAAACAAGTGCGAATCTCCAAAACATACTCTAAAGCGTAGTATTCATAAGAAGTTGATTGTTTGTGTTTGGTGGACTAGTGCAGGTGTGATTCATTACGTTCAACAAACCAGGCTCATCAATCACACTAGAAATGTATTATAAGCAACTATACAGAATGATTCTACAACTTAAAAACCTAGATTAGTCAAAAGATGGACTCAATCTCACTGTTAGATAACTTTCGACCACACACTTCGCAAATGACTGTGGCAAAACTATAGGAATAGGGGTTGGAACTTAATCATCCTCATCTTTACCAGGTTTAGCTCTCACTGACTACCACTTCTTTCGTAATTTAGTCAACTTCTTGATAGGAAAAAATTTCAATTCCAATAATGCACTAAAATTTACCTTCCAGGAATTCATAGATTCTCGTCCACCAGGTTTTTATAGAACCAGGCTGAACAAGCTGCCGCTTAAATAGCAACAATATGTTGACAATTTGGGTGAGTATACTTTGATGAGTAAAATCTTTTCTTGTGTTTATAAATTATCAGTAAACTTTGCCTATTTTTCTACAAATTTCATAATTGACGACCTGATAATAAATATTAAATAAATTGATAAAGTTTTATAACAATTTAAACATCGCAACTGTTAAAACTTATTCGTCAACAATTTAAATGTATTTTTAACTTTTTTCAGATTTTATCACGTTTAATTTGACAATTTAACTTTTAACTTTAGCCGTGTAATATTTGCGTAAATATAAGGAAACATTATGTTGCATTTAGTTAATACGTTATACGTGATGGACTAAATAGTTTCATTTCCGATGTAACATAACGCCATTGGGCCGCTCGTCTGTGTTTTGTTGACCTTGTGTACTAATCACGCAACTGCGTTACAATTCAACTGGTTAGACGCGTCCTGCGACCGGCCATTGTCATCAATTCAACTCTCGTTAAAAAGTGCTCAGAATCTCCTTCTGTGGCCGACTCGACATTTATTACATCCTTAGATTCAAAATGAGAAACATTTATTTCGTGGATTATAGGTATTTCAAATTTCAATACACAAAATTATGTTCTACCATATGCCTCCCCTAAGACAGATGAAACTTATCACAAAAGACAATTTTGAAAAAAAATGTAACATAATCACCCAACCCTTAAAGAAATCGAACAATATTCGAGTTTTGTCCAATTTATATTATTTAGGAAGCCACAAAGAAATTATATGTTTTCCGACATAAATAATTTTGTTGATAAAAAAGATTCCAAAATTTAGTAGTAATGCTTACATAAATCTCTGTTGTTATAAGGAACTTATTACAGTGAGGTATACCTGCTTGTATTTGATCGTCCTCTTGTGGTATCTATAAATATTGCACTAGAATATATTCTTATGATAATAATATTATTCCATTACACATATAAATTTGATTTTTGTTAACTACATAAGTGACATTTTTAGTCCAAAAGATAGTAAAAAAAGGCTAATATACCAGTGTTGTACACTAGCAAAAAAAAATCAATTAATTGTTTGAGAACCTTTACATTGCCGAAATCTGTGACAAAAACTTAAAAAGTCTAATACAAACAGAGACATAACCACTGTAATTATAACATTTTTTTACATTATTTCTACAACAAACTGACCTTTTCCGAGTAGAGAGTATGCCAGGCGATTCCACAGCTGAGTAATTTACTTAAATTGTCTGTGGATACATTGTAAGTGCGCTACTTAGCTCGTTTAATCGGAATATCTTGCATATGATCAAGCAAGTGAGGCCGCTTGACCCAGTAAATGGCACGGAGATAGGTAATTTGCGTCCTATCCGCTCACGCGTTACCACGTAGTTATATAACAGTTGCGTAAGCCGATCGTTTGGTTAGTTGCATAACTCTCACTCAGCAGTCGAGACCGCATCGTCGACTTTTCAACACGTGTAATCAATCGCCAAAGTCAATCACAGCTGGAATAGCTTCAAGTGTCTATTCTATATGAACACATTGCGTGTTAGTATTTGAATACAAATTAAGACGCAACGTTTCGCATACATTTATTGATGTCACTTAGCTTCATAAGACGTAAACGAAGGACAAAACATGAACCTCACGATAATCAAATATTACCATTGAATAGTAACAATATAATTTTAAGTTTTTTTTTTCAATTATCTCTGGCCATCTTTGAAATATTTTCTAACAAAAAAAAATAACACCTTTAAAATACATACTTCCTATTATCCCTTCTTAATTTTATCTATTCTTAACAGTTATAATCAACGAATTAAGATACAAAGAACAGTACAAAGTTATATATCAACACATATGAAAAAGATAAAAACAAACATAGGCATCTGATACAATACTTCCTTCTTGTCATCGGCCGATGAACATATTTTTTATGCGGTATCAATAAATCGTTTGCCAATCGTTTTGTGTATGTACATAGTCACGATGTAGACTATTCATTTACCGGTTCTTTTATAAAAGTTAGCATAATGTAATCATCGAGAAACTTTAACGCGTTCGTATTTTACAAGCTATTGTTGGGGTCAGAGTATCTGAACTCATGGTAAGGGAAAATCAACGCAGTGCATACGGATTTAAGTGAATAGGAAAAATTCCATTGGGTATATGCCGCTGTTGATAAATCTGAATAAAAAAATAAAAAAAAAGGATACGATTATTTCTTTTACATATCAAAAATAACTTTATATCAAGTTCAGTGACCCATTTGATTGCACAAAGCAATAATAAAAAATAATAATACTCATATCAATATGATTTATCAAAGAATATTACATTGTACGAATTTCTAGAGATGCACAACTTATTACTTTTAAAATAAATACATGATACGTATAGAATTGCAAACGTTAATGATTGTTCCCTCAATGGCACACGTACAGCTATGGTTAGTTCTAATCGCGGTAATTGTCAACGCTTGCGCGTCTAAAACCGACGATTCACAGAAAAATAGAAACACTTTCTTGTTACACTTTCATAAGATGGCCAATTTCCGTTCTTTCTTCCCCGCCACCGAAGACATTAATGCATACTTCTATAGAGCTCCGTAAAATTGTCCCCTTACGTGCCTCTAAACGCTAGTAAGTAACAATTATCTCTCCCCACGTTTCTATTTGCATGAGCAATTACTTTAGAAGTTTCCTTTTGTGGAAGTCGAAATGTCTTTAATAATAATTGTGTAACTTTCACTTCTAAAAGCTTAATCAAGTTTTTAACGCTGCAAAAAAGTCTCTTTGTTAGAGTCAGAAATAAAAATGAAATGTAATTGATGATTGTCTAAGAAAATCTTAATCTTTTAATTCGACTTAATAAATAAAAATATTTTATCACTAAACGAATGCGTTATTTGGCGCAACATATGCCCGAATTTTTAACTTTATTCTTTATCATTTAGGACAAAAATGCTTTATAATTATTTTTCCAAAAATAAAATGTTCAATTATGCATGAATTACCACGGCGTCGAAAAACAAAGCATGAAAAAATCACATCCTTATATGTTTCATTAAAAAACGGTTAGGACTTTTTATAACGAAACAATGAGACATGCAGTGTTCACCTGATAGTAAGTGATACGTCTGTTTATAAAAAATAAGATGTTTACACTGCATAGTTAATCCTACATTATGCGTGCTATTTTGATTTATCGAGTAGATAAAAATCAACGTTACTTTATTATAGCTTTCGTGTAGGCACAATTTAAAAAGTCAAAAGAAAATTATTGGTGGCCGTATGTTTATACCATTTTATATATTATAAATGCACGATTTTTTTTATTAAATTATTTATTAAAGATTTATTAAAGAAACATAATACTTTGTGCGCTTATATGAATAAATGTTTACACGTTTTTGCATAAATAAACGGAAAGGTGCATTTCACGAGTTCGATACTTAATTATTACTTGCATTTATCTGTAATAGACACTGGCAGGTATGCAAATATCATGTCGAAACTTTTACTAAAAATTAATTTTTACATAAACTTAAAATTAATAAGAAGCAAGATTATTACTAACTTATGATATGTTTGTCTCAACATGAAGTTAATATTTCTGACATAATCATAACGATTGTTCAATTACGTCTGATAATTTTTTTTAATTGATGAGATTTTTTTTTAATTTACTTTTTTTCAACTGAGAGTATGAATAGATTATTACTTAAAACCAATACGATCTTTTTCATTACAGAATTTTTATTTCATTAGGCAATAAGTTTTTTAATTCGTTTTAGTTTTCCTCGTAAATTACCAATTTTTTTTTAAATAAACGAGAGTTTTACCTAATAAAGTCGTTCGTACAAAAGTTTTTTGGGCGATTAAGCTTCGCGATCTACGACGTCATTGCTAGTTAATATCAGGAGAGATCGAAGACAAATGTTACCCGATAAAAATTTCCATCACAGCATTTAATAATGTAATACGAATTTTTGTATATTTTAAACTCTGACTTGCAAATGTTGAATAATGCCGTAAGTAAAAATTATTTATCATCTTTCTCTTCCGACTACCTTATTTCATACGACATTAATTATGAATAATAGTTTTAATTAAACAGCGGAAAGTTCCAATATGGACTGCATTAAAATTGTCGCGAAGCTGAAATTAATTTACAGCCGTATAAAATAATTACAAGAACCATTCACACGGCTTACGGCTAAGTTGAAATTTATGTTGTACCGTACTGGAGGCGGGGAAGGGGATGGAACAGCCCGTAGTGGCCGCCTCTGCCTCGTACATTTAGCTAAATAATAGACGAGGCGCATGGCCGTCGTCCGATAGTGTAACGGGATACGACATCCACAAACCAAAATTAACACGGGATATTTAGTAATCGATCGAAACATGAAGAATGTTATTATTATTACTAGTTGTTAATTTGATTAAGTAAACAACTTTTGCCATTTAAAGCGTTAATCTTACAGTATTTTTTTTACAAATAATAACAATATCGATAGGTATTATTAGAAACTGTGTTTACCTCAGGGGGTAATTCAATACACTATCCATACCAACTGAAAATCCGTGCTTGACCTACCAAAGCAATGAGGTAAAATTAATAAATCAAAATTATTGGAATGTCTGTCTCCGTGGCACAGTAGTTCACCGTTGCCGTAAAAGGAGATTTCGGGTCCCATACCGAGGCCACATGAGTGCTGGTCTTGTTAGCACCAACCCTAATGATTATTACAAATGAGTGTCAGACTTTTCTGGGCGAACACATCTCATATTATTTGAGTCAAGTGTTAGCCTATTGTTGGTAAAAAGCAACGAAATATAATCACATATAAATTTTATCTAGTTAATAGCTGGGCTTCTCCTTTAAGCATAACACTTAAGAACAATGCGTGCATCTCGACTTAGCTAGACTGGCCAGCTCCCAATATTGTTATGAGAGTCCGTGCTATATTTCTATCTTGCGCGAATGGCATTGAACGGAAATATGTGGAAATATCTATCTCAAAAACCGCCAATAAATGAACCACATAGTTTTATAAGACTGGCTAAATAAAATATTTGCAGGTTATATCGATAAAGTGACACAGTTGACCCGCGCCTCTAATACTCTTTACAAGAAGGCATGAATGAACCACTCACGTCTTGGAATGTTATTGTGTTGCTATCGAGTACGAACTAAGTTTGTATATCAATACGTCTTCATCAAAGTAAACGTATACACATAAAAAGTAAAAAAAGATGTCACATTTAAAATTTTTTAACATTTTATCAGTTATTTTTAATAACATAGATTAAAGAACATTTAATTCTTTACGAAAAAACATTTATTTGAAAAAGGTGTGATAAGATTTAAGGTTCAGTTCAAATTATAGAAAGCATTATTAAAATGTACTTGGATTGCATGAAATCTAGTATATAAATTTATAAACTACTTAGTTAAACAAAAGTAAACTTTCTTTGATTCTTACATAACATAATTCGACATAACGAATATTTTTGTATATCTTATAACATATCGCGCTAAACCGTTACGTTTATACCTATCAATGCTGTTACAAAACAGCATACAACGCTTGGTTCCGTTATCTAATGCCAATACTGAGTAAGAATTGCACGTTTACCTTCTTTTTAATCTATCGAAGACACTGCTGAAGATCGTAACTTGTAAATATTTTTAAAAGTCAACATCGTGTATAAATAAAGATAGCAATAATAACTTTAAAGTTTTTACCCACTATAAATACAAACAATGAAATACCACCGTGTTACAAAATACATAGTGTACCTGTACAAAATTGATCATTCCCTAATGTTTTTATCTTGGGATCGAACATAATTCTTATTTTTTTTTAAATATTTTTCTTTACCACAAAAATAATCATTAATATTTAAGAAGTCTATAAATTATATCACACAAAAAAGGGATAATTTAAATTTCAACGTATCGAACTATTCTTCTCTGTGGCTTTAGTTAAAAATTAAACTGTAATTATTAAAAGTATTGTTTTCAAATATTATAAATTTCTTTCGTTTGTATGTTAACAAACCGTGTTTTTGTTTTATTAGCATTGAATTTGTTGATATTGACACGAATAGCTACTTTCTTACTGTAGATTATTCGTAAGAACATTGCTAAACACGCTCACGTAAACGTAAAACAGTCTCGTTCATTGATAAAAGTTAAGTACAGCAGAGCACGTAGACCTCGCGAGATTGGGTAAAAATTACACCGTACAATTTAATCTCGACTCATAGTGCTACCCGAAATTTAACTTTACTAGCATTCAAGATGAATTTATTTCATGAAATCATGGACGCCGGTAGCACTTAAAGGCTTAGTCTCTCGGGAATTTAAAAATATATCAAAAGGCATTAAACGAATAGGGTACGAGAAATAAAGAATAACCGTCTAGCAAAGAGTTTTAAACTTTGCAAAGGAGTATTTTTCAATATAGTTCCATAGCTACAATCACAAGCCATACCTATTAAAAAACAAAAAGAAACAAATA
Source organism: Pharmacophagus antenor (assembly GCA_018245475.1). Classification (NCBI taxonomy): domain Eukaryota; kingdom Metazoa; phylum Arthropoda; class Insecta; order Lepidoptera; family Papilionidae; genus Pharmacophagus; species Pharmacophagus antenor. Next base: position 20,096 of record DWQX01000889.1, read on the forward strand.
GATATACCCTATATATATTCCCTTTTTTTGTTTAGATACATAATAAAATTTAAAAATCAAAATAAGTCGTACATCGTTGAAAAAATGGTGCCATATAAAAAGTTAATATTCATAGCGCTAAAAGACGGGTTATTTTAATTTCGATATTACCAATTACACTACGAGTATATTGATATACATTAAAAAGCGTGCTAAAAGCATTTCATGCAAATTTTATTATATATCAGGAAAAATATCTAAATTCACGGCACGAGGCAGTCAGGAAAGCAAAAACCATTATGTGTCACCAGACTTCCGACTCTTGTTTAACGCCACTACTATTTTTAATATCGAAAATATTAATGTAAAAGCCACGTCTCCTCCATTCCCTACTAAAAATATGGTGTCTTAATAGAATTAAATAATTTAGATAAAGGAGTCCTTAATAAACAGAATTATTTAAAAAAAAAAGAATCACCTAAAAGCCAAAATCAGCGAATTATTTTTATTAGAATAATATTTACGAGTATAGTGACAGGTATATTTGATGTTTTCTTCTATTTAAGTTACAGTACGTATTGAAATAGATTATTTAAGTTGGAAAAATTTTAAGCAATATCGATACTATTGTTATTGTTAGTGTTATCGTTTATTACGTCGTTTCCAGACAAATAGGTTTAATTATAGACATTCACGTAATGGTATATACGAGGCATTGGATTACAATGTAACTAGCGACATGATATTAAAACGGTCTCAGGTAACAGTCGAGTGGCTTCTGTCTGTCAGTATCATTTAAACTCAACGTCGAACTCTTTGAAAATGTAACATTTAACAATTTAATTAATTTGGTGCTTCTAGTAATAAAAGCTAATCTATTACCCCTAAGGTATACCGCATTGATCGTATGATGAAATAATATTTAACTAGGGGGATATATCCTACCCGTTTGACAACATATAGAATGAAAAATGACCTAGGTGGATACATGCTTTTTATTTCTTCTTTCCTTTAATATAAAAAAAGACAATTCAGAAACTAACCATGATTTTTTTAAATAATAAATACGGATACCTCAAAAATTAACGCGTACTTGATGGGCTGTTGTCTTAAATACTTTTAACTAACTGCTTAAATACTTTTAACTAACTGTATTTCGTTACGAAGTGATGGCTTTGCGACGTGCGGTAGAACGGTCTGGGGAAACTACCTAACAGTTATGTTGAATTCATTCACTCTTCGAAGAAACGAGAACGAACAACAGCTGTTATTTAAATAATACTATCTAAAAAAATAATTGCACAAACCAGAAAATCCATAAATGAATAGGTGTACAAACGACAACGTCATTCTTTTTATTGACACCTTCAATGTTTACACAACATATAATGTCGGAAGCAGGAATAAATTTAACATATCAAAATATTATCTACGAGTATTCAAAAACAGTCAAAAAGAGATCTACTTTCAAAATAAAAATTGTTAAAAATATAAAATAAATTCAATTAGACTTTTATCCATTTAAGCCTTCATAAGCACTCTTGAATGGTTGATTATAATGCCAGTTCCAGTCATGAGCGGTTTTCTGATAAGAACTAGGAGAGAAACGCAGCTTCACCCTTAATTATCATTTTAGAAGTACACTTTTTCTTTTGTGCCTAACGAATCACATCTTTGTGGACTGTCAGCGATCATGGATCAATAAATACAACTTGATAACTAAATAATCAATTATGATTTGAAACATAATGAAATAGTTTACAAACTAAATAGGTAATACCTTTTAAATCTGTCATTGCGATGCAAGACAGGTTGGACAAACAAGCCTCGCGAGTTGACACAGGCAAACGATGCGGGTCGTGTCGGCAATAGTTACCATGTAGGACGATGGGAAGAATACTGATGGGCACCGTTATTTACGTAATTAAGGATAGACACTGCACGGTAGGACCACACAGCGGACCGAAGAAGTACAGGAAACAATACATTAAACTGTTTTAAATTGATAAGTATAATTATTGGCGGATATTTGGCATCTTAATGCGGGCGACTTGTTGATAAAGATTAATGAGTACGAATACAAACTTTCATACAATTTTTTTTTATTTGAATAGTATATTTACTTAGTATATGTATAACATATTTATTGAAATTGATTGGTCTAATTTAGGTAGTTATTAAATTTTGATTTCTCTGTAATCTATCGCTTGTTAAATGATACATATTTCTTTCAGCTAATAAGCTAAACTGAAGTACTCTATCAAAGACATAAAGTTGCAGTTGAAAGTTACAATATACCCTTATAATGTACATAAATATTTGGTGTGACCATTTTTTATCCATTGTGATTAGCAATTAGATCGTGTTCAAGTTGTTGATAGTTTTAAACATCGAATTAAGATTAAATAATTGTTTTATTAATGTTCGTACGAATAACATGAGACCCATGCTCTATACTAGCACGATTCTCGATCACAATATTTTAATACACTAGCACCGTATAATAGCTCCGCTAACAAGTTTTTTTCTTTAAATAGTTTCAAGTTAACGAATTAGAAAAACACTTTACACTTTTATAAAAACTCCGTAAACACGTCAAAATCAATCACTTTCACTTACCGTGACCGATTGTTGTAAGAACTTGGATAGAAATTACAGGATTAAAATTTAATCAATGAAAAATACTTTCGATGCTTAAGTATACTTTGCACGCTTTCTAAACAGGGTCGTCATTAATCAATGCGAAAAAAAAGGTTGACGGGAGCCGTTCAGGAAAGGATGGTTAAAAAAAGTTTATTATCCTCTCAAAGCACAAGCACGCGCCAAGAGCCTATTGATATAATGTTATTGTCAGATCTTGTGCCTTCAAAATGTTTGTTTAGGATAACTGGAATATTATTTAGTTTTAACTGAAAATAAATTAGCTGTTTGTAAAGTAATCCATTCATTCTTTGCGATTCAATTATTTCATCTTTTTAATCTAATCCGAGTAAGAAAAGTAAAAAAGTCTCTGTTTGTTGAAATTATTTTATTCTCCAATTTGGTTTATTAAGTACCTTCAACTTGCATGTTGGGAAAGTGTCGCCCTGTTCGAAAGAAGTATTGTGTTATCATTAATAAATAGATGAGATTTAAAATCAAAGCATAATACTGTCACTGATCACTGTCTTAAGGAAAATATACAAGTTTTGTCAAGATAAAAGAGGAATAAGAGAAATAATGAAACTGCTTTTGTAAATTATATTGCAAATTTATTAGTTAATTAAGTGCATTAACATATTTATTACGTAACAAAGGTAGATTAATGTGATCATATAAATTAAATGACGATTAAAATTGTTGCATGCTTAAGTGACCACGATGTCGTTAAAAAAATTGGAAATTTTGTCCGTAAAAAGTGTATGAGCAGCATAAGTTGTAAATGTTAAAAGCATCGCAGTGACGGAGCTTTGAACATGACGAATCGCTCTCATCATTTTTGAAAGCTTTAACAGAGGGGAGCGTTAAGATAAAGAAGACTTAACCTACATTGACGGCGAGCTCTTTGACGTAATGAATTTCGCTTAGAATGCACAGGCATGCTTCCATCACCCATTGGGCAAAGTAACTAAACAAAAAATGATAAACAATTTAGTCTTTTATAACATATTAACATTATATATCTTTTTTTAAATTTCTTGTTATTATTTTGTACAAATAATTGAATTGTTCCGTTGGTATCTGGTGGTAATGTTACTGCATATATCCAGTAGTCTAAATTTGGAATTTGATGTATTGCTCTATCTAAAAAAAAATCATCAGTAAAAACTGAGCGGCCGATTAACATTAAAGGAAACCATAGCTAATTAATACGGCAGACATTCTGAGAATTTTGGCGCATCGGTTCTCGGCGGCTATGAAGTGGGACCGCTAGTCGCAGTATAAGGAGCTGCGGGAAACAATGGCCGCCGCTTTCCGGGCTACCTCGCCCACATTAGCAAATGTAACACCACATGCGGCGTGGCAATTAAAAAGCCATAAACGGCCTGTGTGGCAATCGCATAACACTCAATTAGATGCTTTATTTTCAGGAACATATGCCGTAGTCTTTGACCGTTTGTACTATTTTTTTCGTGAGTAGAAAACTTAATACATACAAGTACGATAAGAATTAAATCGATACATCAAATCGTGGGAAAAGATTTAAATAATTTTATCTGGAACCAAGTTTTAATCTTATTCGTTAATTATATTAGATATAAATGCTTCCATGCGACATTTTTACAAAAGCACTTTCATTAAGTTTTTATTGCCAAAGAGTTTTAAAATTTTTAAAGATTATTTTGTAATCAAGAAATTTCATGTTTTTATTGTGTAATAATATTCGACTCCTTTTATGTGTTAGTTTATATATGTATTTAATATGAATATTTCCTGCCTCTCTTGATAATTTATCATATTTTTAATAGTTTACTTTTGTTGTTAAATTTGTTGTATTATTTGTGTAGGGAATATTAGACTTTACCATATTCCACGTACTCTTTTTTATCCTTAGACTTTTAAGATAAATTTCACTAATTAACCAAAATTAGCTTAAAAAGTTAACTGAAGTCTTAAGCAGGATAAAAACGTAGACCAAATTACCGCAAATTAAAAGAAGTATATTTAATTTTTACATATCATTCACGAAGTAGAAGTCTGTGGAAAATGACTTTCTGATATTAATTTTTTGACGAGCAAGGGCAAGCGTAATTATCCAGTAGTAGTAATCGATCTTTACTGTATCATTTAGTATAACATCAATTAATTAATAAACTTTAAATTCCTTTTTATTTAAAGTGAACTAGAACCTCTGCTATCATCTCAATGCATCATGTATCCGCAATAACACTTTACGCAAAACAGCGTACCGATAAGGTGGTTGATTCGTTGACGGGCTCGTTGCGGCAAGGCAAATAACGCCGCAAACAATGCGATTGCTTATTCCGATGCAGCAGCACGACCGTGGATTGCAGAGTCACGGCATTTCGTAACCACAATCGGGCACATTCCATCGCGCGTCGGTGCAACGCACCTCAGGTATTACTCTATACCGTTTACATGGGACCCAATGATACATAGGTAAAGCATTCTTATGTTTGTTCACACGAAATCTGTGTATACACGTAAAAGGAACAGATTTTTGCTCGCGAATCACGGCACAATTACTGAACCTAACGGAAAGGGGCGCAGACCATCCGATGCGGAATAATTCACAGATTTGTTTTTTTTGGAAATATATGGACATAGACATATATGTGCCAATAAAAACAAAACACTTTCTATTTATTTGAAATATTTATTTAATTATCAGTGATAGCGTTAATTCTTCAATTCTTAAATTAAAAAAAAATAATGGACACTAATGTGGAGAATGATACTTTAGTCCAGTATTTGCAGTAACGATGTAGGTTTTCATTATAAAAAAAAATAATAGTAGCGTCTGTAAGGATATTTTATTATGGATACAAAAAATCTGCGTAAAAAATAACCTGTATGAATAACTATAATTCATGTTAAAACACGCTGAGATATATAGTCAATCACAAAAGTCCCTATATGATTTAATTGCGTATGAGTTTAATCGTAAGTAAATAAACCTGTAATTATTTGAAACCAACATATAATCACGGCTAATAAAATTATCTCGAGGAAAAAATAACAGACTCGTTCTGATAAGTTCGTTAAACGCTCGGCCTTCTATTTATGACACACCTTCATTGTCTATAACGACTTAGATATTTTATTTATAATAGTATAAATATACGTGTAACAGTGTTGTCGTCTAAAAAGTTACTTAAATCGATTAATAATTGAAGCAATCACTTAAACCAACAATATGTCTACTGATTTTTATTGCATGTTCAATAATTATCAATTTGTAGTTATAGAATAGAGATTATTAATAAATTGTTAGGTCAGGAGATACAATCCAAGCAAAAATTCGACTTAATTGGATTTTTTGTATCTAATACAGAATTAAGTTGTAAACTTAGCATTTGACTAGTTACTACTACGATACGATGAAATAACGACACCTTAATGAAAAGGGAAATAATACATATTATATTAGAAATCTTGTATCTGCAAAATTAAAGAAAACTAAACGGAATGAGAGTTTAAGCAATTACATCCGATCCATACAACACACAACGCATCTCATAAACGTAGCTAATTGCAAAATGATTAGTAGCACGCGCGAAAATCACGCGTTGGAATTCACGGCAACCTATCGAAGACTATTGCCCTCGCAAGTTAATGCTATGTCGAAAAACATCGGACGGCTTGCCGCTCTCTAACGGTAGTGGACTCCACCCGCATTGTTTTGAACGATCTTAATATAGTGCATGCTTGAATATGTCTGTAATATGCCCTTCACTTCGCTTGTTTCCCACGATCTTTGTATTTCTGAGGCCGTTGCTGATTAAATCGTTCCAATTGTTGTCACTGGCAATGCAACTTAAAGTAAAAAATAAAGTTTTGTATTTATCGGCATTGAGCTAACACTTGACATCAATTCATACATAATGTTATGCGACAATAATACAGATGATGAAGCATGCTCATCCGTAATATTGTGGATGCTTCATAAAAGGCTGCCAGAATATGGCAATGCTGTTATAGCAGCAGATTGATACTGAGGGCCTGCTAGCCAGGCGGATTCAAAGAAACCAACGTCCAGAAGGCAAACAGCATCCAGACTACTACTAATGAGGCCCCAAAATCGAACCCAGGAGACGTAACGGAGGCAGTCAAAAATATTCTAAAAGTAATCTTACGTAATTTACACAATTTTTTAACTTTTACGATGTAAACTAAATTTAAAAACGTAATTTTCCTAGACTTAAATACAAAGTAATTGAACGGAAAACTCAAGATGAATTAATTGCTAAGTTCCATTCATTGTATCTCAGCAAAACAAAACTATTAACCGAAAGGAGACAAAACGAATCTAGTTAAGTTACCAATAGTGTTCCGACTCACTAATAATAACTCGACAAATCAGATAACGTCTTCTTATAACTTATACCTTAAGTTGCTGGAACAAAAATAAAAACCAGTGTATTATACAATATATATGTTTTAAAGCCTTTTAGCGACGCACTTAAAGTACTATTCGTACATTACAGGAACACAAATGTGTGTATACAAAAAGATTAAAAAAAGCAAACCGTTAAGATTCTAATGTCTACAATCTTTTTTAATTATGAATATTTTATGTATTCTTTTATGTCGGTTATGAGCTAACACTTTCCACTTCGATTTTACCCGATTTTAAATGACAATGAGGTGGGTGCAGCGTGTTCGCCCAGAATACTTCTGGCTCTCACATGTATGACTGCCGGAACACAAAATGCTGTAATAGCGGCAGATTGATATTGAGGATTTTGCATAGCCAGGCGGGTTCGAAAACCCTACCACCATCCTATGTTCACAACTCATGTGTTCCAAGAATCGAATCCGGGATCTCCGATTTAAGACAAGCGGTAGTCCATAGCACCACTGAGGTAGTCAATAAATGACTAATCAAAAATTTATCAAAAATATATTTCGTGTAAGAAGTACGTTCGGATAGATGGAATATTGTTATTGTTAATTAAAAAAAATAAACGTCTAAATTTAAATTTATATGAAGGTAGCCCTAGGTAATAATGCAATTAGACCACACACAATTAAAGCTACAGTGATAAGTTTTATTCAGCTCATACTGATAAAGATTGAATAAACCACTAATGCGTTTTTACTTATAGTTTTTGTTAATTTCGGTTTATAAGAATCTATAAACATTAATAAATTAAAAAACGTATTAGAAAAATAGAGTATATTACTAAAGTAATTCATATTTATATGTCATATGATACTTTAGATTTTTTATTTATTTATAATAAAAAATGTCTTAAATTTAATCGATGTTTAGGCAATTTTTTTATTCCTTACGAAATTAAAAACTAGTTTGTGTTAAAAGTTAAAAGCAAATTTTCAAAGTAATTTTATAAAGACTTATTTGTGTATTTTTTCTAAGAGTACATATCAACGTAATAGGCGTATTTATAAATTTCATACACGTTCTATCCATAGATTGTATACTTTATTAATTGTTATTACTATTGCAAAATGAAGAAACGTTTGTACTTGGACATGAAGGAGATTAAGTTAATATTAATAGCCACCGAGCAACAATAATCTAGAATGGGCTCAAAAATTATGTATTGCTAATCTGACATGCGATGTAAAATATCGCTGCGAATCCCGAACATGAAGGGGGAAGGCCAATGTCAACGACCGACAACCCCGTTTGCTAAACAATATGGATATAAAATACAGAAGGGGTCTTAGACCACTACAGTGCCAAATTATCGATTGAACGGTCCACCGTGGCAGTAATCGATGTTAAAAAACACAACGGTTGCGCTTGCGCACATATGATGCTGGATACGTAATATTTCGTACTCAAAATGGTGCATTTTTATTTTATTTATAAATCATGCAAATATAAAAATGGTTAGAATAATTACTTAGCCCTTTTTATAATTTCCTTAGAGAAAATTTTGTTACACAAACATAAAAATCGTATAAAGTGAACTTCTTCGTTCAAAGAAATAAAAGTTAGAAATCTTTTTACGTTTATCGATACGTCGCGTGTTATATCTTAAAATCTCGTTGAACGAGTTCTGTTGGAAAATTAAAGGAAGTTGAGATCGTTTAAGATGCTACGAAGCTTATGTTCCAACGTCCGCCACTCGCGCCACCAGACACTGGACACGTCTCGACTCGCTCTAGTTGAATTTTATAGGGATTTTAACTTGCAAATTGAATGATTTAGTAAAGGTTGAGTCATATAATAACTTCCGATGCCGTTAGGTAGGATCTATTATTAGTATTTATGCACTATAAGTAGCCGAAACAAACTGGTTTTTGTTTTCATAATATAGATGAATATTTTTAGTCCTGATAACTGTTTTTATGGTGCACCCTAAATTTAATTTTTCTTAAACTCTAAAATGGGAAATCGAAAAATTCGTTCCCCCATGTAATACTTATCGACTTTAAACCAAGTATTAGCGTTAATGTCACTGCAAAAAAAATACGCAACTTAGATTTTGACTGAGAAATGACTGAGTTATAGTAAGAAATTGGTTCGTAAAGTTTTATTCTGCAGATTGGGCTTAGAAGATGAACCGAGAAAGGGTCGTACGTAGACAACATTGGAGTAAAACCACACAAACAAACAAGAGATATTGCAAAACCGTTGAATACCTCAAAGTCAACAGTTGACCACCACCTGGATAAATCAGGAAAATTTAGCAAGTTAGGAATACTCCTACCTCCTTTTACCTCAAGATCTTAGTGAAAGGAATATTGAAAATCACATGTCAATGGTCAAAATTCTCGTACTTGAGATAGGATTTTGCGTTTAACCACGTCTACCCTAATACCCGGACCTTGCACCCGAGGACTACTATCATTTTTGCTCCTTATAAATTTTTTTGAATGAAACAACTCTCTGAAGAGCAAGTCTGTTAGGCAGTCTTCAAATTCTTCGAGTCTAAACCAACAACAATTCAATAAGGAGGCAATTGATAAACTGTCAAGAAGATGTGAGGAAGTCATACATAATAGTAGTGAATACGTTACAAAATGATGTAGCCGTTCTATTAAATTAATGCAAAAATAAATATGTAATAAAAATTATTTATGACCTGACCCTATTAAATTGAAAATACAAACGACTGCGCTAAAAGAAAAATAGACTAAATTACACAGTTACTTCTAATGTTTCTCAAATGCTAAAGAAGTTATTATTCAGAACTGAAAAATGAATTATATTTGTTTCAAAATATAATTTGAATGTTAAGATTATCTTCACTTAAATTATTTAGACTATACCATCTATACACTTCACATAACAGAAGACACAAAAATTACACAAATTCAAATTTGTACAGTATTAAATTAAGCTACACAAGGGCTCGGTTAACCAGAGGCTGGGGAGTAGAGACGATCAATTTCAAGGGTCCCCTTTTATTCAAATCCGTCTTTGTCTCTCGAATATCATACAGTATTACTCACAATAAAGTGATTTTCGAGTCGATCAACATACCTGACAATTCAGGTTAAATCCATCAACTGTAGGACCATGTCAAAAATACTACACAATTTGCTTTATAGATAAAATATTTTAATGCCTGACAAGATCAAGTGTATAAACAAATTAGTAGAGTTAATAATTACAATCAGAGTTTTTAATTACGTTAGCAAAAACATTGAAGTAAATAATTTAGAGACGGTTAAAGAAAAAACTAATTAAAAAAAAATCTATAATACCAGAGATTTTAAAATACGCAAACACTTTACGGTGTATAAAAACGCTTAACTACGTGATAAGACTTATCATAACTGATAAAGCAACTATGTTGATGATATCATTCTTACTCTAGGATTAAAAGTTAAAAAAAAAGTAAAAAATAAACTATTTTAAGCAGTTACAAAAAATAATAATACGTACTGCTTGAACAGAACCGTTGAGTTATCACTCAGCGAAACAAAACACAACAGACCGAAAAAAGCCAGCACAAACGAAAAAAAAAACAAAATAAAAACAAATGCTAAGAAACTTCAACGATTTACCGGTCAACTCGCGAACTTGTCAAAACACTTCACAATTTGACGACAATATCAAATTTTCGTATGAAATTTGATAAGTGTACGGTGTTTCGTACGAGCGAACTAGACGCGCAACCCGGGGACCGAGTGTCGACCAACTGACGTTTGTTCCAACGGGCCGGCTATCTCCGTCCCTCTCGAATACGCATGTCCGGAACTAAATCCCTTCGTCGTATCCACGTTTATAACATTTTTAACAACGCTTTCCTACGTAAATAACAACAACTATCGGACCATAAAAATCGGCATTTTATGTATATTTAGAGCGAAACGGCATAAATCGGGCAGGCAAGGTCGAGCGCGTTTGTGCTGCAATATGGCCTCCGGATAAGGCTTACATTCAGGTTTTGCACCTGGCTTTTGAAGATAAGAAGATTTAAGGTCGCTGTGGGCACACGAACTATATCTGATTTTGATTGTATACAGACGCGTTTTGTGTCCATAAAATAAGTAAGATAACCAGAAGAGTCTTCATGACAAGCTTCGTTTTACGATATTACGAAACGAAATATTGCGATAAACATATTTGCAAATGTTTTCTTTTTTTTAGTAGTTCTAATTTAAAATAATTTTGAACATTAGACATTTAATGATAAAAAGAGAAGCAATAAGATATATTTTAATTAGACAGTTACTTGTTTTATTATAATACTTTTCTTAACCTAGTGATATTACTTTTACTATTTGTCTCCAAAAATATCATTTCACTTTTGTACGGTTTTATTTGAGATATGAGTAGTTTTAACGCTTAATATTATCACAGTCTAACAGTAACTTACTCTAAAAGAACCTTGCACTTGCATACTAAAACATCGCACAGCTTATTTCACATAAAAACGCATGTGTTAAGTACATAAAATGAACTAATAATAACCTAGCGTAGTAATGTACTTTTATATATAATTGCAATAACTATAATGCACGGACCTTCATTCAACTGGCAGTATTGCCATAGCAACTTCAATATTGTAGTGATAATCCGTAAAATTTCTTCAATGATTTTTATATAAAAAAGTATAATTAAAAAGTAAATTAAAATTTGATAATAATAATTAAAATAATTGTGAAAGCGTGCATTGTGTACAATGAACACAATAGCTATATAGTTTCGACATTGTAAATACATCATCCTCACTTTCCCCACAGGCGCTGACACACGACCGAGTCTGGCAATGAAAGCGACATTGTCACTTTACTTACACAATGTACAATGGGCGTGGAATACATAGTCGACCTGAATTATTTATTTCTTATAATATGAATGTAGTATATATTCAGAATGTTGATTTAATCGAAAGCTACAAATTATTTTCAAAGTACATAATACTTCGCAGAACCGCTTGTCACCTTGAGGCTCAAGAAGGTTTGTAGTGGTCTCACTAAATTATTCAACCACAGTGTCTTTTGAATAAATATGGAATGTCTGCTAACCACTGATTATTGAATAGAAGTACCGGTATATTGACAGCGCAGGGAAACCACAATAAACAGTGTTGAATAGAAAGATAGACACACCAAACACAAAATAATTACGACCATAACATTTTTTAATATATCCTGCATAAGATTAGTCAGTTTAACAACTGTCAAAAGTCTGCGAAATCTTTGTTTGTTATAAGCTCAGAGCCTACGACCAATTGTGTTTGATAACAGAAGAAGGTCTGCTTTACTATTTGAAGTAGCTCTGATACAGAATGAACATTCTTATTACATAAATTTACCCTATATTTTTATAGTACGAGCATTCGATAAAAATTTGATTCCTTTGTAAGTCGTGACTATCAATATTTACTTTTTGAATAGTAGTGTCGGATAATAATTATAACTTTATTATTGCAACATAATTGCCACCACATTCGAATAATACCATAAGTTTAAAACAAAAAGAAATTTACGCAAGGTCGGAAGTTGCAAGTAATAAGCAGATGTGAAATGATAGCGATTATCTGATGGAGAACCGGTTGTACTGACCTTGTACTATTGTAAAGTTTTTGCTAAGTTCATAAATTCAACAACGCGGTTTCGAATCGCTTACCATAGTGTTCTTAAAAAGATAACTATGATTTTAAAAATATAATAATTTATTATTTTTAACCTTGTAATATATTAGTTTACTGAGACAACAAAAAAAAATAATTTGTGATATCTTTAATGTTTACATAAAAGTTATTTATTCAAATATGTACGTATTTACACAAGCTTATAGGATTACATAAAGTGGGTTAATATTTTTTTATGGAAACAGAGCAAGGACAAATTAAACTAACGATTCAAAAAAACTGTAAAAATTCTATTTTACAAAATAAACTCATTAATTGGAGTTTGTATAAGCAAGACAACAAACAAATAAACATTGTCGAGTTTCGCAAACATATCAAACCGCTCGTGTTCTCCGCCTAGGGGACTAAAGTTAGCCGCCACTTAAAGATGTAAGAAGTAACAAGTGTTAAAAACTACATATTAAAACGATTTTCAAAAACGAAATTAACCGACGCAATCTAAGTGCATTGCAACCAGTATTAACTGCACGAAAATCCCGCAACATTACAAATGTTTTTGATGTTTACTTATCGTCGACGGCCTTTACTATTTATATTTAAGCTAATTGTGATCAATGAAACTGACATATTATTTTCAGATGAAAAGCTAAAATAAATAAATATAGATAAAACTATATTTTACAAAATTTAATCTGTGCGAGAAATTTTTTCATGAAAAGAATGCAGCAATCTAAAAGTAGACAGACCTGTCCCAGTATAGTTCATACAATTTTTTCCACATTTTTGAGGATAATGAAGATATATAATGATACTTAAAGTAAACAAAAAATACACAATTTGCAATCTACATTCGTTGTTAATATACAATGCCGTGTAGTCATAAAAAGAAAGAAATGAAACGTAAATATTTAAATTTTAAAGCATTCTGTGTACAGATTCCTAAATCAAATATAAAAGATGCAGACGTCAGCTATAATATGGCGCCGCTAGATACTATACCTATATATAATCAAGAGCAAACACAATTCCTAATATTAAAACATTCAATTTTCTATACACTTTATCTCATTGACAGTTTTTATGTTTCAATACCATAAAAATCTTATATAAACTAAAATTTATATAAACAGCAATCATCATTGCGATTTTATTTTCTAATACTTTTATAAGTGTTTGCAATGTACGATTCTTTCATTTGAAATTAACCATCCAGAAATGAAATGTTTTCAAAAGTATTTCTGTAACATCCATGTTTCATTTCAATATTGCAGATTCCGTTCCTTGTTAACGTTTAATTAAAATAATTTTTAAGCGCAGAGTTGTTTAAAGCTCCCGCAATCGTCATTAAAAATGCGGCCTACATTTTGAAGCATTCTCGAGATTTTTCCTCAAATAAATTAACATTCTGGAATTAAGTCCCGATTTTTTTCCCATTCAGTAAAATTGCGAAGCGTTTTCTCTTTATTTTACTGCAATATGTCAAACATTATATTCAAATTTTTTCTATCGAACTATGTATTAATTATATAGTCATTTATATTATAGTCATTATATAATTTATTGCTATATCCTAAGGCGTACGGTATTGATATGAGTCAGGCATTATAGACTATATATATATATATATAT